>JBBUKS010396570.1:0-19040 GCA_038050645.1 Hedychium gardnerianum
TGAACAGTAGTCGAGAAATCAGTTCTTTACGCCAATTCTTCATCATACTGCTATTCCTGCTGCATCAAACTAATGCCAGAACTACCGTCTGCAACAGGATCTTCACCAACACTGACTCATCATCGATCATCCTAAGTGTTGGGTAATCGTTAAATATTATTATTTTTTTATATACTTGCATAAGAAGGTGTAATGTTGTCACACCTTCTTCATCGTGTATTCACTTTCTTCGTCCGCGGTTTTTCGAAGGAGACATTTAGTGGATTGTCCGTCGAAAATGTCCCAAAGGAGTGTGGGCCTTGGAGTAGTAGTCTGCGAGGCTACGAACCAAGTAAAACCAATTGTGTACTATTTTTTATTTTTATTTGTCCACTGCATACTCGTGTTTTCTGAACGAATTTTAAAAGCGAAAAGAAAGATTTTAAAAACACGTGATCTCTTCTCACGTACACTCGATCCTACACATTCTCCAGAAAGAAAAATCATTGCCATCAAAATTTTCAATTCCATGTGTCAAACCTTCTGCAATAGCCATCGCTTTCAAATTCAACTTGGCTCTGATACCAGTTGTTAGGAATTAAAATTTCAGTCTTTAATTACCGAAAGTGATAATAATTTACGAGAAAGAAAAATAAGAACACAAGATTTTTTCATGGTTTACCCTTGATGTGAGAGTTATGTCTTGTCGGGTAGCCCAATGCAGTGTGTGCTTAACACGTTTCGCAAAACATGCACAGCAGAATACATTAAACAGTAATAATAAAAATTAATTATTACATCACACACACCACACGTATACAATGATACATCTCATGTAGACATGATCGATAAAATAAAACTTTTAAAAATAATATTTACTCTAGGTATATCTTACGGATGATGCGTAAAGGAAAAAGCATCAACTAGAGCGACGTTGTTGAACCTCGCTTCTATTTGTATCCACGCCGAGTTCTTCAAGACAACTCCTTGAGCAACAAGTCTCGCCTCCGATCGATACTAGCCTAGCACGGAGGAGATGTGATCCAAAAGAATGAAGCACAAAGGAAGAAGAGTCTTTTTCCTTGTGATTTTCGGCAACAAAAAGGGAAAAACTCTTTTGAATGTGGCCGGCCAAAGAGAGGAGGAGAGGGAGGAGAAAGAAAATAACACAATTCAATAATTGTCTCTATTCTTCTCCAAGCATATATATATATATATACTCTGCACACTCGTTCCGTGGGCGACATGGATGACCCTCACAGAATCCATGCGCCTGAATCAATTTTTTTAAAATTTTTTTTAAGCAACCGGTTGTGCCAATGAAACTTTGTCTTTAGGGTTTAGGGGTTGAGTTATAGTATTAAGCACACAAAAATTTTCAAATTGAAAAAATTTTAATTTTTTTTTTTTTGTATGCATGTAGGATAAGATGGGCAGGATATCAAATATATATATATATTTTGGTGTTTGGTATTTTGCATACGTGAGTCTCGTTAGTAGATATGCAGCGAATCTATGGATGATTTCTTGGCTCGGCAAGTAGTCAAATGAGTTTTGAGATATTTGAAAGGTATTGCAAATATATGTTTGAAGTTTGGTGATGGTAGTAGCTGCTTGATTGGATATGTTAAAAGACTTCATTTGTAAGTTATGTGTTTTGACACTGATGCAATTAGTTGGTAGTCCACAATGACTTGTATTGTGAGTTTAAAGTTGATGAAGAATTGATTGTTGTTTATTATAATAGCCCAAATGTCATTTATTTACTTGAAAGGATAAGGGAGTATTGTTGCAAAGAAAATTGACACTAAAAGTAACCTCCTCGACAAACAGACAAAACTTTTCCTAAAAGCAAGTTCAAGTCTTATTGAACATGTTTGTTATAGTCATTATTTGAGGTGGAGTAACTCACTATTCCATTAGGAATTGTTGATTCTATCAAGAAGAAGAACTGACAATTAAGAACCATAAGCTGCTCTTTTTTACATTAATTTTGTGATCAAAATGTGAGCTAACACAACTTACAGATTAGGAGGGATTGACGATGTTGCAGTGTGTGATGGTTAAAGAAGGAACACCAATCTTATCTATACCCTCTTGACAATGACTAGTCCTTTTCTGCCTAACTTTCCTCATGTTTATTGTCAGGGAATCTCTTTCCTATTAATTCCATGCATTTCATTGATCCATCAGCTGTTGCCTCCTCTTTCCTCATCTGGAACCAACAAGTTTTTGTATCTAAATGCAACGAATCTGATCACATTCTTGCATTTTTAGAAGCCTGAAAAATGGCCATCTACTGGTTGTTGAACTATTTGGAGCTCTGTGGTCACAGGCAAGGCACTCTCATTCATCAAGTTCCTGTCATATATATGTATTCAAGAATACATCAATTAACTAAAGCAAATTGCAGAAGATCAAAGAAATGGATGGGACACACTAAACACTGAAAAAAGATGGACTTTTAATAAGGATGTGTTGCACTTCATTTGTCCCAAAATAGCTTTTATATTTTGTTCTTTTGTGATGCGAAGAGTGGTCCATTATCAATCATATCATAAGCTTTTAGTTGGGGCATTATCATATCTGAAGTTAAATATAGTCCTTGAGCGAATTTTATCTTGTAGCTGATGCTGATGTGTGAAGGAATCATACTCTCTCGGCCGAGAAGCCCAAAGGGAGCTAAGTGCACGGAGACGGCTATGGTACTCTCCAATTGCCAGGAAACACCTTGCGGCCTGTCGTATCGTTAGAATTCGATGCATCTGGTGAAGGCTCTGCTGTCTTAAGTTATCAGCCTAGATAAATCAGAAGCAAGGAAATCATAATTCAGAATAAACTGAACTTGTATGCCATGTTACTGAATTTAAAAAGAAGAAAATGGCAAGAGAGATTTTCCTGAAACTGATAAGAAAAAGCAAACTAAACTGAAATTTGATATTGGTTCATGCAGAAATTATGGAGCTGTCCCATTGAAGAAGAAAGAAGAGACAAAAGGATATGTGTGTCAAATCTTTGATGGAATATTATCATGAAAGGAGGATTAAGCCATAAGCTATATCTCTGATTGGCTGCATCCAAGAGGACAAAGAGAGGTTGTTGGGTCCTTTTCTTATGACTGTGAACAGACAGCAACATCTGAAAGCACTCAACATTGAAAATGCCAATGTAGCTTTCCTTCTTGATAGGCAAGCACTAAGTATCCAAGAACAAGAGATTAAACACATAATGGGAGAGAAAAGTGAGCAAAAGAGGGAGAAAAGGACATTGGTTGTGATACCACAAGGGGCCTACTACAGATAGAGAAGGAGAATGGATATATTTCTTGCCTTGTGACAAAGCAACAAATGCACTTGAATGCACCAGGACCACTTTTCATGGAATTGATTCATCTTTCACTACTTCATCCTAAAAGGTTGTTGTTATGTGATTGAAATTTTGCGACTAGTAACTATTGATTGCATGAGCAGATGCAGAAGAGTACCTGTCGAACGAATCCCTCGAGGTTCGCAAGCTTCCCTACCGCCATGGCCATGTGACCCATATAATTCTCGAGGTTGGCACTCTCAATGAGGGAGTCACTGGCCACAGTGTTGGCGAGTGAGAGTTGGAATTGCTCAAGGCCCTGAGATAGTGCCTCCTCTGCTTGTTGAGAAGAGTGTCGGAGGTTATATATCCCCATTAGCTGTTGTTCAGTCAAAGGATCGAGTTGTGGCATTACGACCTGATTGTATTGGAATAATGTAAGAATCTCTATCAAGCTCAATTGAAAGGAGGAGGTGATAGGGAATAAGAATTCACCCTTAAAAGCTCAGATGGTCTAAATCCACCCATCCACAAGAAACACCTCTCCGCCGGAGTAGTCCACGCGCCGGTGATGATGTGGAACACATCCGACTTGGCTGTTGTTGCCTTGAGCTGGAATAGTTGATCATAATGTGTGAGGCACCTGTCTACAACAACTCTTAGACCTGCATCTGGGAGATGGTTCTCCAAACCTCGCTGGAGCTCCACCGTGTTCTTGCAGTCCTCAGCCAACCAACCTGAGTACTCCATATCGAACACCACTGCAGCACAACAACAACAATTCTCAATTCTCAACTATTGATCTTATTCTAGAACAAGTAGTGAACTATACCAGAGTTGACGTTTTCGTTTGCACCACATCCTTCTAAGAAAAGACCCTGGAGATTGGATATTTAGTCACTTCCATGATGATGATGATATTATCATGCACCAAATAAAAACTGTACCTGTGCACGAGCTCTCTGGAGATCTTGCTCAAGCTGAGTAAGTTTTAGTTTACTGGATTCTAATTGTTGTATGTAAGCCTGCCATTTCAAACCCAAATAAAAAGATCTTTTTTTTGTCTTTTTTTTTTCATACAAAATAGTTACTGTAATGAACCTTCTTTCTTAGCCGGCTCTTCTTGGCTGCTTCTCTATTCTGAGCCAACCGTCTCAATGTCTGCAGGAACTAACAAAAGTGAGGCATAGACAAACAACACACCTTTTGAGAGAGAGAGAGAGAGAGAGAGACCTTTGGATCGACTGATTTGCCATCTTTGTCTGAAGTAGAAGCCACCAATCTCCTCTGCTACATGAAACGCACGGCAAAAGATGTCAAGTAGAGAAAGAACAAAGAGTTTGGCGGGATTTGTGGCCTCTTGAAGAGGTAGCACAACATGTTTGGCGATTTGACCAGAACAACTGGAAATCATACCTTTTCTTGGGCTTTCAGCTGCTGGTTTTCTTCTTCTGTCGTGTGAGGAGCATCACTTGCCATCTTCTGCTTCCCAAACAGTTCGGATGAAGCCTTTCTGCTCACCGGAGACTCCTCTGAGTCCATTTGGGAAACTGTGTTCTGCTCTGATCCTGAATCTGTGCTCCCCTCAGTCTGTGAATCCCACTGTTGGCATGTTAGAGAAGAACTGTAGTTGTCTGTAGCAGCTAATTAACCCTCTCTCTGTTTTTTTTCTTCTCTCTCTGTATACCTTGGAAAATTGTTGAAATCTGATTGGCCATGAGGGGAAGATATCGAGAGTTGGGGGTCTGCTCGAGCAGAAGGCTGCAGGAAGAAGAAGCCAAATCAGAAAAAAGAATAAAGACTCATGTGTCAGAAATGGTGCTGTCTGTGAGATGCATCAATTATCACACTGTTCATCTTTACAGTGATCAATACCCTTGTGGGCGTGCCAATTACAACCTTTGTGATTGATGATGTTGATGATGGTTAGTTCTTGCTTACACTTTTTGTGTTGGTCACTTGTGATTCCTGCAACTCCATGCACCAGAGCCTCCTCCAACTCCCCAAAGTAAGCAGCTCCCTCCTGGTCACTGAACAGAATTTGATCAAGGCAGAAGAAAGAAGATGAGGAAGAAGGAATTGTGATGAGTGCAGGATTGGAAAATAAAAAATAAAATTTTTAGAGAATAGTACAAGAAATTTGTGGCAGAATGATCACCCTCTCCTTGATTATTTGCCATCCAAGATCATCTTCTGATGCTCTCGATCAGATGCTCGCAGTGCCTTGACTTCACTAAACTTAAAAGAGGAAGAAATAAGATTATGAAAATTAAAGGAAGAACTCCAAGAACAATCAGAATAAAAGATGTAAGAGATGGCAGCACTTCACTTCACTTCACTTCTCTCTCTCAGAAGAGGCTCTTAATTTCAACTCCTCCATCCTCCTGTTCTTAAGCTGGACACTGACTGATTTCCTGCAATTTGCAGTTGATCGTCCTCGTGGACTTCTCTCCCAAGTGGTGGACCCTGAACAAGAGAAAGCGAAGGGCACAGGTGCAACTGGTCACTGACTCCTCCATCTGCATCTCTAATTTATAGAACAGTGCCAAAACATCAACAGTATAACTTAAAACTAAATTCAGGCAGTTCACAACTAAAAGACAAACTTCTCCAATTGCCTGCCAATCAAAGGTCCTCATCAGGAAACGGACTGGTGGCATTATGCTGTTGTGGATGAATCAACAAATCACAGGCATATTTATTCCTTGCACAAACAGATAGCTCTGCAAGAGGTATACTTTGTTGTTCAAGAACCATCAGATCATAATTAATGACCATTTCAGCACACCACTCATTTCTGAACTTTCAAGTATTATATTTTTGTGTTGCATCATGTTTTAGTTTCTAAACTTTTGGTTTTTGAAGACAGTGGATTAGGTGATGTTGTGATTAATTTGATGTGATTTCTGGATTTTGTTTTGTTTCACAGTTTCTGAATGAAGACATTTATGTTTGGTCTAGATATCAGTAACCGAACCTACCATGTCAAAATAACAAAAATACAATGTTTGAATCTAGTTTGGATTTGATATTTTAACGAACCTAGTTCAAACTCGGAAGTGGGAACTTAATTGGTTCGGGTTAGGGTTCGAGTTCTTATACATGACTGGTGAAACTTGTTACACCAATCTCAATCATTGTCCATGATTGAACATTAGCTAAACAAAAGCTTAGATTAGGTACAATAAATTGAAGTGTGTGATCTTCGACATAATTTGACAAGTTTGATCAAATGTACCGAGAGGAAGATATTTTTTTTTATTGAGTTATTTTATAGAGTTGGCCTTCGATGTGTTAAATGTCAAAATTGCACTAATCTAGAAACTAATCCTGAATAGAAAATAGATGGGTAGGTGGTTCAAGCCTCATGAGTTTCAATTAGACTTAAATATCATCATGATTGCATTATCTCGCGGAGCTACTCATGTTTGTTGTGTGAAAGCTATCACTTATTTAGTAATTGAATATCGAATTGTATTATAGGCAATTGAATCGCATTAATAGGATCATAATGGCTTAAAAATAAGGTGTCATTAACCATTCACGAAATCTATCAATAGATTGATGCTGACTCAATCTAAACATTCTATTTCGATATCATTAGTTTGTCATTACTTTGAAAGCACAACATTGGAAAACCTAAGTGAAATCTACAACATCTAATAGGATTGGCCTAACATTAGTTAGCACAATCTTTAGTACATTCAATTAAACATTTGGTAAGATTAGAGACTTAACTTGGTGTTTGCACCTGATTGTGTTTAGTACATTCAATTACACTGATCGATCAATCGAGTTGACTAGACTAGATGGGCCAAACAGATTGAGTGAGCCGAGCGAGCTGAACCGGTGGTAGCTAAGTGAAGGAAGACATGCAATGGCTTGATATTCATTTCATCATCCATAGTGGACATCCACAAAGAGCTAACTATCTATTGACAACACAACCACAACTTCCACACTACTCAATTCTTTATCTATTTATCCATTTGTTCCACACATCCTAACTTATATTACTAAAATGACTATTAGTACATCCAACAAGTTCTTGTTGCTCCTCATAGAACATCAAAACTGTTACAAAAGAAGAAGAAGAAGAAAAAGATATTCGATAAGAAATTATTTACAATTCTAAATAGGCAGCTCATTTCAGTTTTCTATTGTTACTTTGAAGATATTAGTACTACTACTACCTGTAGAAATGAATGATCAATGCATGAATTGTTACTTGAAGCTCTCTATTCACAAGTGTTTCCAGGCAGGTCCTAAGCAGCCACAAAGCAAAGCTAAAGAGGCTCAGCGATGCCGAAGCAATGTACGAGTCGTGCCGCGGGGAGAGCTAGCCGCATCGTTTCATTGAGTACTCCAGCTCAAGACCTGCAATGGCTGGTGCTGCTTTGAGTCTGAGAGACAGTGTTGTTAGGTTTCTTCTTGGAAAGCTCTGTATATGAAGTCCCGAAAGCGTCTCGAGTATTGTTTCGGGTCAACTGCGGATATGGAGGACGGATCATACTGAATTGACTTGTATGCGTGCTCGAGCTTTTTACTGATGTCGTAATCTTGCAGTATGTCTATAATTCCAAAAATCACAACCACATCGTAGTATTCCCCTGTTGATTCTCCGATAAGTTGGGACTCACTTCGGACTGTTAATTCAGCCCTACAAGGCATGTTCACCCCTAATCGAATCGGTCTGGACCTAATAAGAACAATGGCACATCAGCTAGCCATTCGATACAATGTGATTGTAGTAGCTATGATCACAATGGTGATTGATACCTATTGGAATCAGAAAAAGATTGATCTTTCTCTAGTTTTGAAAGCTGAGATTTTGCTTCTCTTTTGCTATTGCCGCCGCCTTTCACCAAGAAAAACAAAGAGTCTACTCAGCAAACAGATAACCGAAAAGAAATCTATGAGGAAAAAATACTTTGTTGTCGTTTCGACATTAGTATGAACCTTCAGATAGAGGGGTCTCTCTGGAGTATCGAAAATGGACTCCGACCAGAAGACTATAATCCATGATCCTTTCTTGCTCAAGAAACTCACAGTCCCTATCGACTTGCCTGTGCACAAAATCTAGAACTTTTCACTCGAGTAGAAGAGCAACAAGGCAGTACAACAACAACTGACATGACTGAAAATGATACCTTTGGAACTCTTGAAACCAAGAACGTTGCAGTCTAAAGATGAAGTTGAGATCAAGATCCTTTAAGGTGGTGTATTCGTTGATCTCCGACTCAGGCTTGCTGGTCATGCGGCCGTGGGATGATCCTTTCAGGTCGAACCGCCTATGGATAGCATACTCGGAGCAAAACAAGTTCTCCATGATAACAAAGCGGACCTAATCGAAGGAACTCAATCTATAAACATTCACAGGAAAAAATTTTGTAGATGCTCATTGAGACTCGAAAAACTGACCTTCTTCTGAGCAGCTCCGGTTAGCTTCACACAGTGAAGACCGAAAAACTTGGTCACCAAACTGTTCTCGAACTTCCTCACATGGTTATAGTATGCTGGGAGCATCCTCAAAAGGACCTAGAACACTTTCATTGATCTTCGAAAGAAAGAAAGAAAGAAAGAAAGAAAAGATTAAAGAGATGCATGCTCACTTTTACTTCAGATTTCTTCATCGTCTTGATCATGTATTTATCGTCGTTCGTCAAGTAAAAGAAGCTTCCACTCTTCCCGGGAGACGAAAGCTCCCGAAGTGCATCGTTCCCGCAAAGCGACAACATGTAATCGGCTACATCTACTTTGAACAGCCTGCAAAGGGTCCTGAACATTCAATCCAAGTTTAAGGGATCAACAAGTCTGATTCGATACAACACGAGGCAAAGTAGGACTCAGGCACTAACTGACCTGAACACCAAAGGGCAGTAATCTTTCCATTTGAACTCACAAGATTGATGTGGAGGTGTGTGCTTTGATCCTTCAGATGGAAACTTAGTCCAGACCTTCTCCTTCGGGTCGAACGCCGACGACTTCAGCTCCGGTTGAGTCGGACCTTGTTTGCCGGCCGCATGCCTGTGACACAAACTTTGTCTCAACTTTGAAGAAACTATACAAGGAATTGCAGATTTCAGAATTTGGAAATGGGAAATCTGATCTGTGATCTTGTTTTTTGGGGAAGAAATGACCTGATTCCGAGCTGGAGATTGAGCATGAGTTCGTAGTTCTTGTGGCCTTTGGTGATGGTCTCGCCTTGCTTCTTCGGCGGCCGCGGCGGCGCCCACGTACGGCGCTGCTGCGGCCGGGAGGCGAGTTTCGGCTCTGCGTCGTCCACGGGGATGTCGCCGCCGCTCACGGTGTGCGTCCGGCCGTTGGACCTTCTCGGCGGCAAGCAGTGGGTGCTGATGTCGGCTGACGCCCGCCTCTGAGTCCTGTCGGCCGACGACCGACACGCCTCGGTGCTCGACCAGTTGAGGGCCTTCTGCGAGGGGAACACAGAGATGGCCTCCCCCGGCGCGATCTTGCACTCGCGCAGGTCGGCCTGGAAGGCCTCCTGTGGGTCCCGCGCGGCTGGGGAGGTCGCCGTCGGCGACGGGTAGTACACGCCCTGCTGGATCCCGGCGTTGTCCTTGGTCCACACCCCGACGTAGAGGCTGCCGTCCGCCCACCGGTAGTTGCCGTTATCCTTGGGGAACCCGTCGTCCCAGCCGCCGTCGTACCGGTTGCCGTTGGACGAGTTGAGAGTCCCGCGGCCGTGGATGAGGCCGGCGCGCCACTGGCCCACGTACTCCGACCCGCTGCACCACACGTACCGCCCGTGGCCGTCCTGGAGACCGGAGCGCCACTCGCCGTCGTAGTAGTCGCCGTTGGAATAGGACTTCTTGCCGTGGCCGTGCTTGAGGTTCATGGACCAGTTGCCCCAGTAGGTGTCGCCGGTGGCGCCGATGAAGATGCCGAAGCCGTCCATGAACCCTGCTTTGAACTCCCCCTCGTAGGTCGACCCCGACGGCCAAGAGAACTTCCCCCGGCCGGTGATTTTCCCGCGCCGCCACTCGCCCTCGTACATGCACCCGTCCGTCCAGAGGAACTTGCCATTACCGTGCGGGACGCCGCCGGCCCACTGGCCGGAGTAGCAGTCGCCGGAGGGAAGGACAAGCTCCGTACTGTAGACCTCCTCCTCTTCCTCCTCCTCCTCCGCCTCCGTCGACGCCGCTATCGACGAGTCATCATCCCCCCCGCCGCCGCCGCGAGGGGAGGTCGAAGCAGAGTCCGCGTCGGCGGACATCGGGCAGATGCGGCGCCGGCTGCCGGTCTGGAACCCCGGCGACTGCTGCGCTCTGCGGACGGCCGACTCCCACGCCTTGCCGTTGCTCTGCTGCTCGCTGATCTCCTTGTACATTCTCCCCCGCCGCCCTTTCTCTCCCGTCAAACTCCTTCACCGACGCGACGACCGCCGTTCCAAAATCTCTTTCTTCACAAATTCACGCAGAATCAAAAATAAGATTACGATAAACAACGAGATCCAAAATTGGGAGGTTCGTCGTTATCACAACCAAAATCTCTTTTCCTCCATTGTCGTTTTGATTCGCTCTTCTTCTAATTTGAGAACTCCGATCCTTCCTCCTAAAAAATGGGAGGTGGCCCTGATTTTCAGCATCCCTTCTTTTTCACTAGAATTCATGAATTAGCTTTGAATCCCCCAAATAATCTCGTTTTGTGTTCGAAATACAATCATGAGCAGCTACAGTCGTGCGCCCATTTCCGTTTGTTTTGTTGGAATTTTTTTTTCTTTCTATTTTTTGTCGGAATTTTGTTTATTTTTTTTTAATCGAAGAGAGGATTTGACCATCTTACGGATCCGTTTTACCGTTCGTGTGTCCGTAACGAGAACGGTGATCTTTGTCAACGGCGTCTATTAATGGAGTTGGGTGACACGTGGTTATTTGTGGCTTCGCCCTGTCAGATTGCCTTTTTGGAGTTGCTAGATTTTGTGGCGCCATGTTTCTCGCCACGTCATCTTGTAAGAATGAACACATTATCAAATTATATAAATTTAATTAAAATCATGCCAAAATCATTTTTAAATGACTTTAAAATGATTGTAGTAATTTTGATCGTATCAAAATAATTTTGATAAATTTAAATAATTTTGATTAAATTGATAAATAATTTTTTAATATAAAATTATTTTTTCATATATACTTTTTATCAAATTAAACTAAAAAAATTATTTATAACATTAAAATAAAAAAAATGATAAATATGATAAAGGACTATTTTTTAATTAATGGCCCTTTTGATTTTTTTTCCCAAAAAAAGAAAGATTTTGCTAATTAATACTGAAGTCCAACTCTCTGACTTACCTTTGCAAGGAAAAAAGGAATGGCAAAGGTGCTGCAATTTTGAGGAACCCTAAACTCTTTGCACATGATGATGCTTCATTAGCTCCCTAAATTCTTGCTAATTTCAGTCATGAGCACAATGTAAACAATGTAAAAAAAACAAGATCAGACCATATTAGATCAATTATACATAATCTTATTTTGTATTTTGTCAGAGATTATTTCCGCGACTTTTAGATGAATGATGCTTCAGCTGCTAATTTCCGACTGCTATCAACACTCTCCATAGAAAAGTTCCAAGACTAGCAACTTCTCGTAATTTCTTTTCTTACAAAGATTGCTGCTTTGCTATTCGCAAACTGACGGCCAGATTCTGAGCAGGCCACATAGCCATATGGTATCATTTACGACATTTTAGATCGAAAAATGAGGTTGCTAAAAGCTCACTATCTTGTCTGTAAATGAATACATTACAACATACAAGAAAGATACAAATACGAACGAAGAGTATGAAGCGCAGAGGATGAAAATTCACTTTGGAGATTTCTTCAGTATGCTTCGACGAGGGGTCACTCATACCAGCTCTAGCAAAAGGGGATCCCCTGCGGCCATCACTCTTATTAGCTTTACGAAATCATACTCATTGTGCACCTTCAGCGGGTACACGGCAGGAGCTTGGGCAGTGTAATAGCTCGTAAATGGATCGGTAGCCTTTGGTTGCGTCTTATAAACAGCCGTTGCTAGAGCTTTAGAATCAAAATTCTCTTGTGAGTCCATTGCGAGAAAAAATACTGGCACGGCAATCCGGTGATGGATATTTAGGTCTCCCACGATTCCCACAAGGTCGGAGAAGTCGGTAACAAGTCTTCGAGGGATGTAGAATATCTCACCGCTACAGATGATGACCCTCCCCTCAGTTGCACTTTCTTTGTAACTTGTCTGAAAATGAACTGGGAAATTGTCTACAATCTTCTTGACCAAATTTGCTTGACTGACATGCCAATCTGTATCATTTCCATCGGTAGAAACCGAAACCCATGATTCAGAAACCTGAATGTAGTGAACAGCTAGTCAGCTTGATGCATCCCGTATGAAGAAATCAACAAAAGTTTACCTTGTTTGTTATCCAAAGCTTCGTCTTGTCGGCTTGAAGTAAGTTCCAATAGTTAAGAATCATATCATCCTGAAGAAAGATAAATCCTTCTGCTTCTTGAAATTTGTCAAATACCTTAGGCAAATACCTATTTCATGACAATGCTGAATTAAATTATGACCAAAAGCAAAGCTCAGGAAAAAAAACATTCCGATTCAGAAGAAGAAAACATTCCAAGCACTTTAGCTTATCGTCAGACAACTGCGTGGCAGAAGAGTCCAGCTTCAGCTAATAGAATCGACATTTAAAGATATTTATAAAAGGATTTGATGCAGTAGAAATCTAGCGATGGAAGTGTTTTGGGCATCCAAGAGAACAACACATCTCATGTTTGTTAAGTGGCTATTATTACAGAAAAACATCAATTTCATAAAATAATTCATCGATGAAAAATAAAACAAGACATAAAATGGTAAGTGTCAAAACTCAGACTGAGGAAAACTAGCCTGTTCACTTCATAAACCTAACCATAGTCATAAAATGCATAAAAGCCAAAGTTAATGAACATACACATACAGGCCTTAAAACCCTCCTCGAGATCTACCAACTTCTGATGTGAGACAGTTTATTGTGACGCAGTCTCTATGCCTAAGTATTAACATCTTCAGTAATGCACAGTTCTAACTCAGTGCAAAACCATCCATAATCAACATCAAGTGTGACCCAATAATGACTTCGCCATCATGGGCAGCCCCCAATTATTGAAAACCACTTTACCAGGCATTACATAATGGATGCTGCGTCTAAAGAACCAATTTATTCCACATGTTGATCTAACCTAGTAAGAGTTGAGAAGAAGATAAGATGTCTCTTATTACTGTCATTGCTATTGCAATGGAGGATTCTATGGATTGCATCCGAGTAGAAGGCTTCCTAATAGTCAATCATAGCATAGTGTGCCCATTGGTTTTGGACAATTTAGCATATAGCTTCATGTTTCATCCATTTTTCAAGCCAAGTGCAATTCAATAGTGAGAGACAAGTCAAACAATAGTAAATCAAGCTAATGTAAACCACAGATGTTGTCAACAACTGGGTAGCCGTAGTTGATAAAATTGTAAATACTATTGCTTGTAGTTTAACTCCTTAACTAGCTCAGTAAATCACGATTTTAAGATTCAAAACTTGAGCAGATTTAAACGAAGATGAATAATTTGATCAGCATCCCAGGACATCAGTGCAAATATTTATGTAATAAACTAGGATTTCAAAAATATATATATATAAAAAAGGTCGTTTTTTTTTTTGAAAAAAAAAAGCCAGGGAAAACTTTTTTTTATAGAATGGAGACACATTTGAGCAGTTGCAACCAAGTTGGAAACATGTAATTAAGACCAACTTGCAAGCATCTTTTAAAGAACATGGAAAATAATCGATTTTGAAAGGCCAATAGCTCGTCAATATAGTTAAGGATAAATAATTGGTTGACAACCTGCCATCGAACTGATTGATTACAGGTTCGAGCAATCTCCAAGGTCAGATGTAAATTTCAAATAATTTGAACCAATGAATAAATCATAAAATGTTTAGGATAACCTTTGAACCCATTTTTGGGCATCCAATTCATCATTATCATTGCCGCCATGAACATCAAGCTAGGTTTGTCCCAACTATTTGAGATTGGCTGCATGAATCTTATGTCTCCATTGATCTGATCTTTACACAAGGTCCTATCACTAAATATACAAATTAATTTAAATTATTTTTATTACATTAACTAATAGTTTCCTTGGTCTCCCACTATCTTCCACTATAAGAGATTTAACTTTTCTAGCTATCATATTTATCAATCATCTTTGAACATACACATACCATCTCAACCTCTTTTCTCTCCTTTTATCTACCTATTGAAGCTATACCTAAAATGATCACGGATATTAATATATTTTTTTGTTTATCCTTTTTATTAATTTTACACATCCATCTTAGAATTTTCATTTCAACTAGATTAACTTTATTACATGTTTTCTAGCGGTCCAATACTCCAATCCACAAAGTACGGCGAGTTATGTTATAGTTTTATAAAAATTCCCTTTTAGCCTTAGGAGAGTATGATGATCATGACTCCAAAACCTCCTCTTGATTTCGACACTCCCTTCTTTATCCTATTAATGATATTTTTATTAAAATCACCTTCTTGTTAAATAATAGATCTAGGGCACCTAAAATTCTTACTAGAATTTCATGTGCTTCCATCTTACTTATTCTATTGCTTTTTTCATATTAATCAAATTATATTTTACATATTCAATTTTTGTTCTGCTTATCTTAAAACTTATTGTTTGTGAAGTTTTGGAATTCAAGCTTCAGATTTAATCTTAAGAATCACATTCATAGCTTTAGCCAAAGTTGTCTAATGCAACCTTCAACCTTTTTTGACTTCCAATTCTAAGTTCAAATCACTATTAATCCCACAACAATTCAATCATGTGCATAGAGCAAATACTGTCCCAAAGATTTCAATCACCACAGAAAAATTCAGCA
This sequence comes from Hedychium gardnerianum, assembly GCA_038050645.1. Taxonomy (NCBI): domain Eukaryota; kingdom Viridiplantae; phylum Streptophyta; class Magnoliopsida; order Zingiberales; family Zingiberaceae; genus Hedychium; species Hedychium gardnerianum. The sequence goes on from JBBUKS010396570.1 coordinate 15,217, forward strand.
GAGCGATAACTAGAAGTACTATGATAGTGCTGCTAAAGCAATTCGATCATAATTAGTCTTATCATTCCATATTTCTCTTTAGGAAAAAAGCTTACTTCAGGTCAAATAGTCATTTCCAACAGTAAACTAAAGACAAAGCATTCTTGAAGATATCAAGCAGAATATACAAGATCAAGATTTTTGTGCTATTAGACTCTTCATAAAATTTAAAATGAGATAAATTGGTCTTTCCATGTCAGTTACTGCTACACGAGACATGAACAGATCTCATTTCTCAGTTGGAGTAATGAAAATAGATTGTATCATATGCAAGATAGACCGCTAGTTATGAGAAAAGAATGCTACTACTACAACTTAAATTCTATAGTTATGAGAATTAAACAAACAATAAGCATAGAAAAATATAGGAACTAGCGGTCACAAAGTCAGACGTAAGGATAGAAAAGAAAAATAAAGCTGCAAAAAAATTAAACATTAAGTAAAGATTGCTAATAAGAAGATTGCATATGCCATTGCATTGAAAGAACTATGGGGTAGTAGACTACAAAAGAAAACCATTAATCTGGAGTGACTTACTTGTATGCTTCATAGATTTGTCCATATTCCACAGCAAGACCTGGGTCACTCTGTTCTGAAAGAATTACCACTGTTTTGAATATCCTTCCATAGAGCAACCTCCACTCTAGGGCAATTCGATCAATCGGCGCACTGCAAAACATGATAAGAACGACATTTCCAAAATACTTTCTCCACTTTATGAGGTTTCCAATCTCATAATTAACTGTCCCAACCTCCTCCACTCCAAGGTGCACAGAAGGTAGTTTCTTGGGAATGAACTTCTTGGTATCTCCCTCTCCAATGTTTGCTCGAGGTCGGCCCAATTCCAATGACATAAGCCTTGGTTGCTGGTATCCAATGGCAAGCAAGTCCTGCAACCAGGCAGCTGTGAACTGCACATCCTGCTTTGTCCAGAACCCTTCCTCTGCCATTGCATAACTCAAATGCAAGATCCTCTCAAATATTGTGCGCCTGTTTGATCTCCAGGATACTAGAAACTTGATCAGACGACCAACATTGACATGGAGGTCCTTCTCTTCTGCGAAAGGATACCCCTCTGCCGAGTCTGCCCGGTGGATGGTCGGCGGATAGACAGTCACAAACCCACCAATCTCCCATAGGATTCGCTGTGCCCAATAGCCCCTTAGCACATCAGAAGCCATCGAGCTCACAGAGACAGGTAGCATGAGGCCCCAGAATGCTTGTGTGTGGAAAATGGTGTTGAATGAGTTGATCGGCACCATTAGACCCTGAGGCAAAGCTACCTTGGGTGCTTCCTCATCAAAGCTAATGTCGAATGTCTCCAAGGCAGAAGACTTGCGGGTGTAGTAGAAGACAGAATCCACATCAGGGAGACCATTGGAAAGGCCCTGTTGGATGAACTGTCGTCCACTAAACACCTCCGTGTAGAATTCCTCATGCCCAACCTCTCCAACATTCTCCAATGGCAGTCCTCTCGGCCACACTGATCGCTGCCCAAAGTGAATGTAAGGATTCACGACAGTCCGGTTAGGGTCGGCATGGCTATACTGGAAGAGGACAGGGTGCTTGGTCCTTGCCGCTTCGCCCGCAAGGTCCACATCGAAGTGGCGCCCGAGGTCGGCGCCCAGGACCTCGGCACGGTCGTCGGCGTCAAAGATCACTTTCGCACCATGCTGGATCGCGAACAGGTAGCCTATGCTCTTCCGAACGTGAGAGTGATAGGGAAGGAAGTCGACGGTGCGGAAGCCGAGACCGGCCTGCTGATCCAGGGAGAGAAAGATGGCACCTTTGAGGGACCAATCGGGAGGCGTGGCGGAGTTTCCAACGGCGAGGAGCTGCCATCCCTTGGTCCTGGCCAGCGAGCGGAGGGAGTCGGTGGGGTAGGCGGAGACGGACACGACGATCCACCGGTCGGAGCGGAACGAAGCAAAGGGCGCAGCGGAGCGGTCAAGTGGCTTGATGGGAGGAACGGATGACCAGGACACCTCTGGGTAAGGGATCCGGGAAGAGGCGGAGGAAGCGGAGCCGGAGCATTTCTCGAATCTGAGGAGCGTGATGGCGTCGCCGGAGCTCCGGATGAAGAAGATAGCGACCACGGTGAGGGCGAGGAAGCAAACAAATACGATCTTGTAGAGGTTTTCGGAGGCCCAGGTGGAAAAGTCGAGGCTTTTCGCCGGGGAGAAACGGCGGCTGTGGGCGACGGTGGAAGGAAGCACAGAAGGCGGCAAAGAAGCTAGCTTGGAAGAAGGAGGAGATCGATCTTGGACTAGCATTGCCTCCGTCGAGAATCCACCGCCAACAACCAAAAATCCAGCAAAAAAATTCGGTTTGCTTGCGTACCAGAAAGAATCGGAAGAGGAAGTGCTATAGATCTGCGCTGATGCTACCGCCGCTGCCCCCTCCCTTTCTCTTCAGGACTAGGTGATGATGAAGGATAGGGCATGCGGTTGGTGGTGCCGACACAAGCAACGAAAGGAGGAAGATTGCAGTTGAAGTTTCGCGATCGGTGGGCGGATCCAAGCAAGCCAAATCAGAAGAACACTTCAGTGACTCGATCGATTCGCGTCGCGGGTTGGTGGGAATTAAGCGTCCATCGCCAAGCTCTGCCCTTTTCTTGCCCCCCTTCTCTCTCTCTCTCTCTGCCTTCCTTCCACTCCAGCGAGTTGACTGCAAAATTTTACCGTAAACGGAAATTTTGAGAAACTTTCATTTCACTCCCATAATTATATATTTTCTTCAAACTTAATCCCTAAACTTTCAATAATCTACTCACAATCTTCCTGAATTTTTAGGGATTTTCATTTTACCCCTCCCTAAACTTTTTTGTTAATTGAAAAATAAGTTAAGAAGATATATAAAATAAATATTTAGAATTAACATTTTTAAATCATTTAAATTTATTAGAGAAGAATAATATAATTAATATATTTTAAAAAATTTAAATGATTTTTATTTTATTTTTTAAAACTATAAATTACAAAAAGAATGCGCGAGAGACAACAACATGCCACCAAACTCAAAAATTCAAAGAGTGTCAAAATCTCTTCATTAATTATGCCTCCATAAAATTATTAATTATGCCTTTAAAAAAATTAGAAAGTTTGAGTTTTTTATTATTAAAAAAATCATATTTAGGTCGTTCTTTAATAAGCAAGCTTATAAACACTTAATTTTTTGGAGTTTTGACTCTTCTCTTTGGGCTGATTTCGATATGAGAAGAAGTTGATTTAGAACTTAGAAATGTGTAAATGCAATTGAAGGTTTCGAAAGACTATATTACTTGCAAGGAAAGGGTTTTCTTATTTATAGTCAAAACATTCTTTGACTCTAAGTCTATAATTGGTCGAGTCTAAGAATTACAAGTTTATGCAATATGAATTAGATCGAATCATTTCAAGTGATTGTGGTGATTGAAAAGTTGTTAGCACTATGAAAAAACTTCCAAGAATAATCTCAAATATAAGAGTAAAGAGATGTATCCTAAAGGCCAACTAGAATATAACAAAAAAAACAAAAATGATGAATTAAATAACATTCAATCTAAGATGATTAATTTAATTCTATAAAAAAAATTTATCGATTATCAAAGAAATCGAGAAGTATTCGCAACGAATAATCCAGAAGTTTAATATCCTTTGATTGTGTATCTCAATTGAAAGAGAAATTCTTATAAAATACATTGAAAATCGAATCGTAAATATGATATAACAATTGTGGCAAAAGGCGAAACGCTCGCCCCCAGCGCCCCCGCCAGTCCGTCCCAGGACCAACACGGAGGAGGTAAA
>JBBUKS010396788.1:0-19033 GCA_038050645.1 Hedychium gardnerianum
AGGCGAGGAGAGAGGGAGTATTACATTAAGTTCGTGCCTATTTCTTATATAAAGATTTATTTTAAGATGAATGGTATAAAGAATAGATATTTCAGAATCAGAATCTGAGTGTTATATAGAATAAATGAAGATTAGGGGTAGCCCTTGTCGGAGCACTTAAGACTATATTTGATAATATATAGTAGAAGTAGCTGCCCTAGCTCGTTGCTCAACCGATTGCAACTAATGGGGCCGGTACCCTTCTCTTCCTTTTGGCCCTTCTTGCAATCGAATTTCCCTCTTATTAGTCTTCAGTGAGTGGATTTCATATACAAAGACATATCTAGCCTCTTTCCAGTGCAAGTTCCCTACCAGCTCTAATGGCAGTTGCCAATTATCCAGTAAGCAAGAAAGCAAGGACAAATGAAATCCATCCAGTGTGAGTTTCCGATCAGTTCATTCAATCGAGTTCTAGTCTGTCTTCCTGCGAGTACATTGGTAAGCGCTTGTTACCGTGCCTTGAAAGCTCTATCTTTTTCCAAGTAAGCATTTGAGGCAGGAAAGCGTAACTCTTTATTTTCTTCCTCTCTCGCTTACACAAGCGCTAAATAAGATCGGGAGGGTTAACTTAGGGCTTAAACCTATATGGCTAGCAACCCCAATGGCAGCACTGCACTGGCAGGAAAGAATCCTACTCTATATAAGATTAGGCACTGTCTGCTACGGGCACTTCTACTAACTCGGCTAGACCGACATAAACCATTAGCTCTTTAGGAGAGGAAATAGCAAGGGCACTCCCAACAGCTGCAAGTAGGACTGCCACTGCCTAGAAGTCAAGTACAACAGACTCGGATGGACTCACATCGAATGGAAGGTCCACAGGGAAGATATCTTGCTACTAGGGAAGGTAGAAGCAAGAAAACAACCGCCAAAAAGGAATTAGCAATGGGTATTTCCAAAAGGTCCAGAGGCGCACTTCCTTAACTTAAGGTGGTTAGGACAGAGATTTGAGGCTAAAGATTCTTCTTTTCCCTTAGTCTGTTTGCCTGCGAACCTTCTTGGCTAAGAGGCAGGGACTTTTTTTCTTTTTTTTTCTACTTTATTATTCTGTGTATCTTCTGCCCATGGAACCCTTCTTCCTGGATCACTTCCTGCCTCGGCTTCTGAGTCTGCTTTCTCTTCTGAGCAGTCATAGGTCCATAAGCGAAAGGACAAATGGCCGAGTGAACCGAAGCGAACGATGGGAATTAGTAATAAGCTTAATTGGTAGCCGCCCTTCATGCAGAGGGAAGCGAAGCGAGTCGTTCTAGTCTCTGTCCGGCAGGTGGCTTGAGCTAAAAGGTAAGAGAAGAACCACGGGTTCAAGAAGTTGTCCTGCGGGGGCGAAAGATTCGCATTGAATAGAAATATCTTGCTTTCAATCAGGCTCTTGGCCCTGCCCTAGCCTCTGATCTTCATTCCAATTCGACACAGAACTATTGTCAGATTTCCACTACTACGGATGAATACTATTCTGATGATTCAAAAGAACAGGCCAACAGCCGGGAAGGATAGGAATCATGTGATGTGCCTTCATCTGGAACTACTGGAATAGGGGTGGTCAACCACCCAGTGAGCCATAACTAACAGACAGGTGGGAAAGCTCTATGCAGATAGGAAAAAAACCTCTTTCAATCCTACCAAGGAAGGTCAGGATTGATGAACCAATAGTGAAGGCAGTGGGGTGCTTTGATCATGTAGTTCTGTTGCTTATTAGTAGTACTGGAAAGTGGCTTCAAGCAGGGAACTTCATCAGTGTGCTTTCGGAGCAGAACAAGCAAGCGATTCTCTAACTAGCCATAGTGCGAAAGCCGTAGCGCGGTAGAGAAGTAGGGCAGCTGCCCTTAGAACACCAAGCCCATATCGATTCTACAAGCCAACAACCTAGCAAACCGAGGAGCAAACAACTAAGCAAACGGGGCTTAGTCAAGAAGCCGTCCTACACCTAGAAACTACGGAGCAAGCGGAGGTGATGGATTCAGACGAAGAGGGGCGCCCTCTCTCTCCAGGTATGTATACTATATTTTTCGGCATGCATCTGACGGGGGAGGGGCTTCCTTCTTTCCATATGGGTAGGTAGTAAAGGCAAGCGCATAGGCAGGTGATAGGAGGCACTGGCTTAAGGCGATAGAGGGCAGTTGCTTATGTATTAGTGGATCGTAGGTGGTAGGCACAGCTTCGTAGACAGCTTGGCTAATATGTATATTAAAATCATATCCGGCATAAGACAACTAGATTAACTAAAATTAATGTTGAGGAAGACCAAGTTTAAGGAGAGCGGTAAATAGGCTTCCTGTGATCGAGTGATGCTACCACCTATCGTACGACAAACTGGATAGAGCAGCGGATTCTACCGATCGGGCGGGAGAAAGTCAAAGAGAGAAGATGGGGCCTCTTCCACACAAAAGTCGGCGGGAGTGAAGAACCTCCACATACGAGAAAGAAAGACGATGAAGAACCAATCCGAACTGAGGGGAATACAGGTTGAGTTACTATAAGATCATAATTAGTTTGGATCTTTCTATGCTTGAAGAAATCGTACCGAAATGACAAGTATCGTAATCACAGAAATGCTGTCCTAAGACTCCTCAATCCCCTGTACACTTTAGGATTGACATTCGCTAGCTACGAACAGCGACCGAGCTATCAATGGCACGCTCGGCCGGGAGATATGACTACCGCCACATACAACAAAGCCTGGACTGTCCAACGAACCTCCATTAAAACAGACCCACCGGGGACAGACAGAATGATACGCTAACGCGTGGACCACCTGTTGGAAAGAAACACAGTGCCGCAAAAACGGCTTCCAGTACAGCGGACCTAAGGCTGTGATGGAACGAGAATACACCGTAGCTGGTGGGTTGGCTCGTTCCGGGACCGCACGACCAACCAAACAAGTGCATCCCTGCCGTACCTGACCGACCGAAACGACCGAAAGCTATACCCTAGAAAAACTATAGAGCTCCAAACACCATGGCTATCGCTACGCTCCGGGACAGTCGTGACCGCATTCTATACGCTTCGCTTGAACTAAACAGCTCGAACGAGATAGAAGCGTTCTGGCTTAAACCTTCTTGACGGAAAGGAATTGAATAGCTAGTTGAATAGCTAGGAATTGCTAGGACTGAAATTGCCCAGCCACTCGGTGATGGGCTGGGCGAGGGTCCCTAACCCAGCTAATACCCATCACCGAGCTACAACCGAACGCACAAGACAACAGCAACACCGGACATAACTACAAGACACGAAAACAGACACCTTGTTATTTCGGTAGACAGACCTTCTTTATTGACTGACCGGATAGCTCAGGGGAGTCGAACCATTATTGATCAATGATGACGCGCGAGAGCAAGCGCATCGTTATCACTCCTACTATTATATTAGTGAATGAGCTTCATTATCAGATCATTATGAATGACGAGAGCAAGCGCATCGTTCTCACTCGACCCAAGCAGCACAGGTAAGAGCATCTCGTTCGTATCGTATGATTCTATTTTATTTACCCGGCAAGAGTGGCAGTAATCTTTGGGTCATTTTCGCTTAACAGAATTATAAGAGAAATATGAATTGAAAGTTAAGGATCGCTAACTGAACTTACAGACTGAGACTTACTGTAATTTAAATCCTTTAGAGGATCGATAACTGAAACTTCCAGACTGACTTTAGAAGTCGATAACTGAACTTCCAGACTTCGATAACTGCACTTCCAGACTTCGATAACTGAACTTCCAGACTTCGAGAAATGCACTTCCTTTAGAGGATTGTAGTTGATTTGGGTGGCTGTGATGTGGGGGGCATTCTAAAGGGGTGCTGTTGGTTCATTTAATCCTGTCGAGCTAGCTCGATCATCTAGAGCAGTAAAGCTCTACTGGCGGGGACTCTCTTTTAGACTAAAGGGATTAAATGACATACCCTAACTGGACACTTAAGAGGTCTGCTTTTTGGGTGGCTGTGATGGGTATTCAATTTGAGGGGTTGAGCTTAAAAGAAGACGAAGAGAAATATGAATTGAAAGTGAAGGATCTTTCAGCTTCATTTGTATCATTGGAGAAAGCGGTAGCTGCACTATAATAAGCGCTCAACTGGAGATGCGGTAGCTGCACTATAATAAGCGATCAAGTAGAGATGCGGTAGCTGCACTGCTTCATTTGTAGAATTAGAGAAAGCGGTAGCTGCACTTACTGGTTAGTTAGAGTCAAAACTCAAGGGTGGGATTGTATTTTAGCCGAGGATTGTTTTTGACCCAGCAAGTTATGAACTTCTAAGATAAGATTTGTATCAAAACAATCCTATTTGTTTTCGGTGCCCGCTCCATTGACTCTTTCCTATGTTCGAACTTCAGTTTTATATGAGAAATGCGCTGTCGCTCTACACTTCTAGCAACAGGTCGTTCATGGGTTGCCCCAAATGAATTTCATTCACTCTACCATTGCACTTCGGCCCTATGGTCGACCCCGTCGTTTCCTTGGGCCTTGAACTCACTTCCTTGCCCTCCTCGGTCAGGAATGACTTAAAGCCTTTCCCTTGTCTTCTCGTTTTCTTTCCGGTTCGGTTGTTCGGGATCGGAACCTGGGACCCCGACAGTTAGGGAGGCCCTCTGTTTGTAGCTTGTCCTGAGTGAGCGTTTTCGGTTGTCCAGAGAAGCATTATCAGATCTGTTCCCGGCTCGAAAGCATATATAATACTTCTGCTCTCCCCTTGCCTTCTCGGTTGTCCGGTCGGTTTCCTTGTTTTCTCGTTCCCTTCCCGGTGCCTTTTGTTCCCGGTTCTGTTCTGTAGACCGGAGAGTAAAGAGATATTTTTTCACGGCATATGTTTCTTTGGAATGTGAGTGATTTATACCATTCACGACTCAAGGTTAGGGGCATGACACCTATCACTTACACCTGGAACTCTGTTAATTCCCCACTCCTCTGTCATCGGGTTAGGAAAGATTGAAAGATTCTTTGACCACTGAGATGCCTGCCACCGCTAGCAAAGGAAAAGAAGCCTACCTGCACTGGAAGGAGACCCGCTAATTCATGTATTAAGTGTTGTGCCGAATGATAACGAGATTAAACTCAAAACCATTCACTCTTTCAGCAGCAGCAGTAGGTGAAATAGGGTCTTGAATCTTCCTCTCCCGAGTCTGCACTCCTAATCTCTCGTCCCTTGAACTCAACTCCTCATTTCCTTGTTTTCGACTCTCACATCACTGTTTTTTTCATGAATTAGATTTCAACTCAAACTCATTTCCTTGTTTTTTGCATGCGAAAATTAAAAATACACTAATTCAAATTTGCTTCATAATTAATGTAAAATCATAATGAGGCAGCTTTGTAATGTAATGAGTGCGCTTCTATTAAGATGTTAGACTGCAGCTACTCTTCGTCCCTTTTATCGGAGTGAGACCTGGGCTAAAGGAGACCGGTATCGATCTAGTCAAAAGAATGAATTCCGGACGGAACCGCAGTTGAATATCTTTGTAGCATAGAATACCGCTCCGAACTCCCGAATAGTCAGATGCCCCGAAGCGGTTGCGTTAAGAGCCTATTCCTTTCCGTCATACCCTCCGCTTTTTTAGTAGTACCTGTTGAAAGCTGTCCTGGGCGTGAGCTCTCCGATCTTTCTTATATAAGAGCACTTGGGGTAGATTAAGAGGAGTACGCGTGCACACTAGAAACTCATATTAGCGCTTGTGCCCTTGTACTGATTGATAATAAGAAGATAGCGGGGACGCGACACCTCCGGATCGCTGCATTCCGCTGCAGGTGGAAACCAACTAAACGAGCTGATTCCGAGCCCGAAAAACACATTCTGACCAATCCTTTCCCCCAAACCCCCTATCCGGGAGGAAGAGGGAGGGAGATTTGCCCTCGTGAGCATCTGGGTGTTCAATGAGGTGGTGGGGTGCGGGTGTTTAACTGAACAGGGATTTCTCTTCGTAGAGCTACCTTCTAGATATGTATGCCAGAAATAGCTCTCAAAAAAGATTCCAACTCTCCCGAAGGGATTCCTTAGGTAAATTCAATTTCAATTCACTTTCAAATTGACTGAGGGCTTATTTTGAGCTTCAAATCGGGCTTTTGAAGCCCTTGTTTTAACTCGTTTTTTCAGGAGGGGAGAACTTATTAAAAGGAACGTGACCCCCCTTTCTCCCCCTCGGGGGGATTCCCCTAACCTCAGCTTTCAAAGCCTCGAATTCTCTTTCCTTTGTTTTGCTTAAGGAAGATTTTGCTTTCAAATGGCTTTCAGCTTCAAAAACATGTTGAAAACCGCAAACCAATCTTTTGATGCAATCTGCTCCATATGAAAAACAGAGCTTCAGCAAACCAATCTTTTGAAGCGTTTCAAATGCATATTTTTATATGCACTTTAAACCAGCAAACCAATCTTTTGAAGCAACATGTTTAAAATGGCATTTCGAGACAATTTTGAGACACTTTTACGAGGGAAAGAAATTAAAAACTTGATTTCGAGATTTGTCCAACTTTTTGGCATTTCGAGATTGAACACCCCGTTAAAATATGGGCCAAAATGGAGATTCGATCGATGCATTTCGAGATTTGGAAAACACTCGAAGGTACCAAGCCACATGCGAGCAAGCAAAGGTGCGTTCCATCGCGATTTCGACTAAACAATTGATGGCTTGGCTTCATCAAATGGATTTGAAAGCCCTAAGGAAAATAGCGCTTGAAAACTGCATTTCACAAGAGCTTGTGCAGTTCGAGATCGTTCACTAAGGAAAAAATCTTCTGCATTTCGAGATTGATCCATGAAAAAACGAAAAATTCATCATACAATAGGTCATTGAAAATTTTGTCAGACTTGAAACACTCGACGGTATCGAGCGTGCCGTGCAGTGCGTGAAAACGCTTGACGAAAAGCTGTACGGACGAGAGAGGTGCAGTCACACCCAAAACCAGAATTGAAATTTAACCAAACAAAAACAAACTCAACTAAATGGCGTGCTCCCATTTGACGAGCCCCGCAAATACGGAGAAAGGCCGATCGAGCACGAGGGGAACCTAGTTTGATCTAAGGGTGCGATGCTAATTCTAAGACGAGGAGGATAATTAGAGTGAATGGGGACAAAGGAGGTGTACCTCAGTGCACCACCAATGGCCTGTGCAGCTCGTGGGCCTCGCGGATAGAGGCACCATTCATTCGGAAGAAAGCGGATACGCGATCAACCGCATACAAACCCCCACCGACCCAAGTCAAACCGGAAAGCAGGAGCCTTTTGTCAGGAGAAACCTGGAACCAGAATCCGCAAATGGACAGGAATGGCTGGAGTAAGCCAGGGTGGGTTGAATTCCCACAAGGTGTGACTCTTCTGATGCCTAAAAAAGAAGCCTAGTTGACGGCAACAACCTGTTGAACTGGAATACGCGAGCCCGAAATAGATAATGCTTGGATGGCGCCGGACAGGTAGAGAACGAGCAAACACGAAACTACGTAACGTGCGTAGTGGCCAGCTCAAACCTATGCATTTTATTGGTTACGACGAGAGAAGATAAGCAACAACTCTCCGACTTCGCAAGCAGCGTTGAGCAACAGGGACGCCTATCTCATGAGTACTCACTAGGGACACATATGCCAGGACAAGATGCAGGACGACTAAAACATATTGAGCGAGTCGGCGCACGCGAAAAAGGCGGGAAACGCATCCTCTGGATCAGCATCCTCAATCCTAAGAGATCAAACTAGTGACAAAAGTTAGACTGGTTATTTGACAAAATACGAGAAGGCAATGATTGAATTCGCTTCCCAATGATTGCTGGCTGAAGGACGGCATAGGGCTATGACAGTGGGTACCGGACACTGGATATTGCGGATCATCCTGCAGGGGGGGAACAAGCCGTAAAGGGAGGACTTGCAGGACAGGCCATATCGACCGACCGAGGCTCCAAACCGGATAGACTTAGGAGGGTTCGGGAGAGAAAGGTTATGAGAATCTCATATGACAAAAAGAACATTAAAACATACGGAACCGAAGGAACGAAAGCTAAAGACAGTTAAGTAAAAGACGGTTTGAGCGCTCGGGCATATCTGGCCTCGGAGGCCAGATGAAGCCAGTACAGATATAGAAACTCGAGGAGTTTGAAGACGTATAAGCGTCTTAATCTGTTGAGCGTTTTCATTTTTCTGCCTTAGCTGCATCCGCTACAGAGCAACAGTCTCTTTAAGCAGTTTAGCAACATAGGTTGACCATCGGACCATTGGACCACCTCAAGGACCAAAAAAGAGATTCTCATCAACCTTTCCTCCCAAACCCTCCTATCCGGGTGGAAGAGGGAGGGAGATCAGCCCTCGCCCATTGGCGTGTTCAGTGGGATGTGGACCGGGGGGTGATGTATAGTCGAGGCTCCCCCTCCGTCAAACTCCTAATTATAATACGCCTAGTTAGCTGCAGCATATGTTCTTTATATATGAGTGATAAGAGGTTAGAATCTTCCTACTTCTCTATTAAGACCTCGAGCTACTGTCCTTTCCAGTTGTTCATTGGTTCCGGCGAGGATCTCAATTAAAGTCAGTTCCAGAAGCACGACATTTTGTTCTGGTATATAGAGAATAGATCTTCACGTCGCTACCGCTCAAATTCTATAGTTAGTGTAAAATCTTCCATTTTTGTCTGGTATATAATGAATAGATCAATCCTCTATATGAGAACACGAGGTTCTTGAATTGCAGTTGATCGATCAAGCTCCGCCCAATAAAGCTTCGCTGTGGACTGCGGTCCCTGCCTAGCTGGTCACCGGCAGCCTAAGATCTGTAATGAATGCTCATTCGTTAACTCAAGGTAGGGAAAAAAGATCCTAATCTGCTATATGCTTAACACATGCATCAACAAGAGGGGCAGATTGTTTGGAATGTAATAAGTTCGCATATCATAAGATAAAAGATCTGTGTCTGCAATATGCGTAACACATGCATCAACTCATAAACATTAGGGGCTACTTAAGACAGGCACCAGCGTTCATAAGAGGGGCAAAAGGTTTGTAATGTAATGAGTTCGCTTCTCTGAAGATAAAAGAGAAAAGAAAAGATCATTCAATTCTACTCTAATTACCACGTGTGTTTTTTGAATGAAAAGAATTTGAGAAAAGAAAAGAATTTGAGGAAAAATTCAAACGTAGAAAGAAAATAAGAAAATTCTTTTCATTTTATTCAAATAATTTCAAAATGAATGAAAAACAGAAACGGAGAAAGATCCACTCTTTAAGCACTTTAAAGTGCTTTATCAATTCTTTCTCTTAAGAAAATTCTTTTCATTGTTTTCATTTTTCCTCCAAATTCTTTGAATGAAATGAAAAGAATTTAAACCATTAGAAAGAAAAGAATTTCCAATAGAGCGCTTGAGCGCTTCTGTAGTTTCTGTTTTTCATTAAATTCTTTCTCTTTCTCTTTTTCCGGCACCGAGAGTTCATGGATACATGAACTCCTGGCGCTGGAGGGAATGGCTCGGAGCCATTCACTCTACTGTTCTATTCCCTCTTTTTCCCGGCACCAGGTCGTGAATGGCTCGGAGCCATTCACTCTACCCTTATTTTCTTTTCTAGGCGGGAAATACCATGCACTCGTAGGGAAATACCATGCACTCGTAGGGAAATACCATAACTCTCGTAGGGAAATACCATGCACTCGTAGGGGCAATTGTAGACTCAATATTAAGTTCGGGGAAATACCATTTACCTCCTTCGGCTATGAATAAGCTGCAGTCTCTTATCTGAATGTAATGCAAGGAAAACAACGACTTCTCTCATCTTCTCTCATGCCCGAACACCCTCTACTACTGACTTACGCACGCGGGAAACCCGAACACCCTCTACTACTTACGCACGCGGGAAAGTAGTTAAGGACATCATATACTTGACATCTTGAACAGATGCATTTCCTAACATAACATCTTGAACAAGTCTCTTTTTGAAGGTTGGAATTCAAGGGCCGAGTATAACGACGGGGCGACGTGCGACGGGCTTGACAAAGAGATGCGCATTAAAAGTATAGTGATCGTTGAACGAAAGGGAGAAGAAGCAAAGAAAGAATGGCTCACTCCCAAAAAATATGGAGTGCTGTCTGCGGCGGCTAAGGAAAGACTCCAGGATCGAGTGACCCGCAAGGTCGACCATTTGGACGAACAAGTGTAGACTATGGCGGAAAGGCAGGAGAATCAGGAATCGTTGGTCACCAGACGCTCGCTAATGAGTACCGCGTCTTCCCAGTGAAGGAGAGCCATCGGGCCTCAACGATCCCGGTGGCGATGTCCAAAGCGTGACGGACCGGGTCAAATTTGGGAGGTGGAGATAGAGGAACGATTCCCTCGTCTGAGAACCGCCATTTATTCATGTACTATTCCTCCCCACTCAAAAGAGCGATTGAGAATCTCGAGAACCTACACAAAAATGCAGGAGTGAGCCCAAGGCTCTCCTCTCTCCCCCCTTTTTAGCTAACCACCATCAACCCCATTTTGAACCTGGTCCAAAAATCTGATGAGGAAAGGAGATCAGAAAGATACGCGAATGACGTATAGGTCGGATGTTTCCGTGAGCAGTAAGCAGCAGATCTCCCCTTATTTTGGGAAAGCTGGCGGCCGCGTGTGAATTCTTTCAAGGCAAGGGGCGGCCTGATTCGACATTGTTGTTTACTCTGATCCGGTCGAGGTGGTTTTCATTTACCAGCACGTAGGTGGTCTAAATTCCTATGACCGAGTCGTTCTGGCCCCTGTAAACATCTTTTCTTAATGTATTAAAGAGGGCCTTCTCTAACCGTGAAAAGTGGTGGGTGCCCGGCCATTCCTGGCTCGGCTCCGATAACGCAATTCCGGGAGGAGTCGGTAGTTGGGCACTGGATCCCTTCGGACCTCGAGAACGTGTGACGCTGGGTCGGAGGAACCAACAGGTCGCTCCTCTAGTTTCAGTATCGGGCCCCTTTTTCGTTGCCTAGGTTACACCTTCGGAATACCCCAGAAGGGAATTTTCTCTACTCCCCCAATCTTCACTTTACGCCACGCCGACTCCACTTTCGTCATAAGGCGTGGAATTAGACCAAGGGGAATCTCTATAGGAACTAGTCTCTTAGATTTCGCACATAGGAGATCGAGACACAGCCCCAGGGCTATGGGGAAAGATGTAGATCGATCGCCCTAGATAGACAACTACATAGAGGGTCTCTACAAGTCTATATATTCTTTGATTTCGTTCCCCCCGTAAGATCAATATCACAACCAATAAGGTCTGCAAGTTTCACATCTAAGTCATACCATACCCGATCCGATAGTTTACGATATAGATAGATATATCTATTTCACATATATAAACTAAGAAAAGATATTTATAGATATCGGTAGTTGTCCGGTCGTACCCAAACAATAATATTCCAGAGGAAAATGCACCTAAGATCAAATATTTCGAGCCGGCTTCCGTGGAAAATTCATTCTTTCTTTTTGATGCTGCGATCACATAAAAACATAAACTTTGAGGCTCAATAGCTAAATACATTGCAATTGAATCATAAGCCGAGATCATAAAGAGCATACTGCGAGTAGGAAGTGGAATTAATACAATGAATTCAAAAGCATCAAACCTCTCTTGTTCGGAAGAATCGAAACACATCGAAATGGTACCAGCCGTACTTAATAATAGAAGGATTTGGCAGAAATATGTAAAATTGTCCCTCCTAAAAAGATTATTCCAGAATAAATGGGCAATAGTTAGGAGAGGTGCGCCAGCGGCGAGCAGAAGCAAGGTTATTAGATACCTCAGGAAAGCCCGGCCAGAACCACACGTGCAAGTTTCCCTGCATGTGGCTCGTCCGTGATAACTTCTTCGGATTTGCGTGAACTAGCAGACCGATCACTCAGTGGGGATGCTCCCTCCAGCATGAGCGAACCTTTTCGGAACTGGTTAGGAATGGGCGCCACTATCCCAGCCCGAATCCAGCCAGGTTCTATTTATCATGTCCCCTTCCCAACAATTGTACCTTGTCTTGGGGCGTCTTTGGCTTTACGAGAGAAAGCCCGCCGGAGAAAAAAGTCTTTCTCTTCCCGTCCCGGATCATATTCCGGTGCGTCCACAGAAGAGGAAATCGCAATGCATCTTGCTCAGCAGGCGTAGCTTGGAGTGGGAGTGTAGCGTGGGTAAGGTAAGGAAAGTTGCCGCCAGAGAGGAAGCCAAACCGGCCTATTAAGCGCAGCTAAGCTAATATGCGCCGGAGAAAGCCAGGTGCCGGAGGTAAGCTCTATTCGGCCCGGAGCATTGATTCCCCATAACGAATAGGCTAGCTCTATCTCTCAATTGCCTATCCTGTGCTCGAGAAGGTCCCCCAGTTCCTCGGCAGCACCTCGAGGTGCATTTTGTTGTCTTACATGAGACTCGGGATATTCCTCACTCCATGGCATGGCACCTTTCGCTCATCCATTCCGCCCGCCCGTCCAGACGCGGCGCCCTTTTTCATTATCATCTACCGCCCTTTCTTTCCTCCCGGCTATTCACGCATGAAGATCGTCGTATGTATGCTCGACTTCGGTTGCCGGTGCTATAGGTAGGAGTACATTATGGCAGGATCAGTCACCCGGGCAAACCAACCCTCCTCCAAGAAGAATTGTGCTATGCCCCCCCGATCCCTATAGAGCGAAAGAGCTGCCTGGTGATCCCTAGGTTGCAGCACGTCCGGTCGTTAACTCCTCGCGCCGCTGCCGCCCTTTCTAGGACCGACCGACGCCTCACCTGCACAGGTACCTACGTAGTGTAGTGTCGGTCGCACATTCAACATAGCGTTCGGACTCATGTGCCTTCCAGAACCAGGGGTCTTCGAGCCTGCTGCGTACGATTAGCCAGCCTTGCTAAGGCAAAAGGATTAGACGTCCCCCCATGCTATGGTTCCCTGCGGTCCAAACCCGGTGCCGCATTAGGTTAGGGAGCTGGACGATAATAGCTCCTCCGCATCCCAAAGCGCGCTGCCCTCCTAGGCGCGCAACACTAAGTAATCCAAGCCAACCCACATTACTGACTAACGGCGGATAAGAATCTTTCTTAGAGGTACTAAATACAACTCCATGAATGAGCAAAATGAAGGTTGCATTAATGATAAAAATCTCTGGGGAAACCGCTAAAAAAAGATTGAACATGTGGGAGGATCCGAACGAATTCTGCTTTCATTTCCCCTGTATGGAGCACGGAGTTACTTACTAAACGGTCTTCAGCAGGTAGGCTGCACTCTAGGCGGCTAGGAAGGCTCGCTAGACCAACAGCCAGACCAAGAATTAATGTGTAATGATGGTGATTCCACACCGGGCTCAATAAAGAATTGAATGTAAAAAGGGGATCCTAAACAAAAAAGGAGTCAATGACCCCCGTAGAGTTCGAAAATGAACTTGGACGTCCCGTAATAATGGAAATGTGCAACCACATAATAAGTACCATGTAGAGCAATGTCTAGCCCAGAATTTTCTTTATATATTGAGAGTTGGGCCCTCGCTCTCTCAAATCTTTCTCCACATCTTCCAAAAATAGGATTTCCCTTATGTCCCTTTCCGCCGGGCTCAACCCTCGGTTGCTATCGAGTGCGTTCCGTCTCTCATCAAAGAAATCTGTTAAGGCTTCTAAGGGATTATAATGGACCCTTTCGGCTAAGGCAGGGTGCTCCATCAGCATGTGCTGATAAATCACGAAAACAAAATGTTTCTTCTCCCGAATCTGGAGATCACGACTCTCGAAATCGAGGATTCGGTTATATTCACTCTGAGAGTGAGCTTGGTCCAGGCTAGTTTTGACTTCCGCCCAATATTGGCCCCGCTCCTTATTTTATTCAGTAAAAAGAGAGTACTATCTTCCCTTCCTCGAGACGTACTATTCGAGTTCGTAAAGAAGATTCCAAACTTAGATTTTTGACTACCGCAGCAACAAGAGTGAATGGTCTTTCCCCCCTTATAATAGTCGTGCATGGTATATTTTTTCCCCCCTTATAATAGTCGTGCATGGTATATTTTTTCCCCTCATGGAATAATACGTGCATGGTATATTTTTTCTCAAAGCCAAGCTACTCCCTCCAGCTAGCTTAAGGAGTAGGAGTGAATGTATACATGAACGTATTATTCCAAGAGGGAATGGAACAAATCCATTCCCTCCTTAAGCTAGCTAGCACCCCTAGAAAAGAAAATAATACGGGAATGGAATTCCCTCTTTGGAAAGAGTTCATGGCCCAAAGCCATGAACGACCTGGTGCTAGCTAGCTGGAGGGAATGTATACATTCACTCTTTCCAGGAGTGAATGGTCCTTTACCATTCACTCTTGGAGTTCATGGTATATTTTGAATTCACTCTACTCATTCACGCAATAATACTGTTAAGTTAATCGCTGCTCCAGCGACGTGGAGGTAAGAGCAAGAGGCCCCAAGGAGCACTCCCGCCTTGACGGGAAGGGCAAATAGCCAAGGAGCAACTTGACTTCAGGTTCAGGTGCGAATGTAATGACGCGTGAATGGCAAGGGAAGCCAAGTATAAAGAGGTCAGAGCAAGAGTGTGATCCTGATAAGCGTTTTAGGTTCTTTTCACCTTAACCCCAGATCTGAAGCCAATGCAGGAGAAGAGATATAAGTATAAGCTGTGAGCAATTAGGTATAGTCAGAGCAAGAGTCTGATCCTGCCTTTTAGGTTCCAACTCATTTCAGTATAAGTCAGTGTCTGGAACTCTCACTTACCTTACTTATTAAGTAACCTCCAAGGCAGGAGAAGCCAAGGAGCAGCAAGAGGGCCCCGATCTTATTTTAAGGAAGAAGGGAGCCATCTTCAAACCAAACCTGAACCTTCCAACCTTGAACTTAAAGGCTCAGGAGCAAGAGTCTGATCCTGCCTTGGAGAAGCCAAGGATAAAGAGGAGCTGGAGGGAAGACGAGTTGAGGCAATAGGTCTTCAGAGGTCAGAAGCCAAGGGTAGAGGATGCCGGATTTGGCAAAAGGGATGATTTACACGGACCTTAAATGACTGTTTGAAGCACCCGGATGTTATCCAATTAATCGTATGAAGAGTAGAAAATCAGGTTGGAGCACACGGGGAGCTCGTTAGGCAGGCAAACACTTATGAGAGGTCCAGTCCTCTATGCCGGGAAGCCAGGGCGAGACACATCCCATTGCAGCCGCCCGGGATAATAAAATACCTAACCATTCATCTGGTTATGGGTCGAGGCGGTAGATGTCAGGCTAGATAGATGATAGATCTCATTCGCAGCAACAATAACAGTCGTGAGGCCATGAACTCGGACCTTATCCTTTCCTGTAGTGTTTTTGGCGGGTTATGCGTACATTCAACTATAGGAAGAGTTGGTAGGGACGTATAATTATATAAGGCATATAAGTCAGTAGTCGTTCTACAAAACTACGAAAGATCTTGGAATTCACGACTGTTACTGTAATCGCTGGGTTCGACCAGACTCAGCATAGGATGGGCTCAGGAAGTGACTCGGCTAAGGAAAGCATCGTCCAAAGCAAAGTAGATTCATGAAGGTCAGCGAACGTCAAGTCTAAGTTCTCGGCTTGACCTTAGGTCGGCTCAGTTTTCTTTTAATCTTTTAATAAGAATGAGTTCGTTTCTGATCTGATCTACTCGGTTCTTTTCCTGCCTTGAAGACGGTAGTAGAGATGGCGTGGCGGAGCACTCTCAGACCATGCCACTCATACCGACCAGAAGAGGCTCGATCTCGAACTGCTAAGTAAGCAGAAGCAAGCGAGTCAAAGGTGCGAGTGAGCCTATATCTTGCGAGTTAAATAAATGATCCCACCGCTTCACTAAAGTACTCTTAGGGCAGAGATGAGATCCCTATAATTCATGCTCATGCGAAGGCAAGGAGCGGCTCTTATCCAATTCAAGAAGGCTAGCATAGAGTGGAGGTCGGTACGACTTCAAGTAAAGGAAAAGCAACTACTTTGGCTCGGCAAAAGAGTTATAGGAATATGCTCCAGTTTAAGTTCATGGTTCTGGTGCCCTTACGCCCCGTCGTTATCACTCGGCCCTAACTTTAAAGCGAGCCCTCCCAGCAGCGGTGTCGGCTCTACCCCTAACTTTAAAGCGAGCCTAAGCAACAAGAGTGAATGGCCCTACGAGTGAATGGCCCTACGAGAAAGTGAATGGTATTTCCCTACGAGTTCATGGCTCTGAGCCATTCCCTCCAGCTAGCTGGAAATACCATTAACGACTTTGCTGCGCCTAGAAAATGGAATAATACGTGAATGTATACATTCACGACCTGGCCCCCCAAATGGAATAATACGTGAATGGCCCAAAGAGTAGAGTGAATGGCTCCGAGCCATTCACGACCTGGTGCCGGCCATGAACGACCTGGTGCCAGCCAGCTAGCTGGAAATACCAAGCTACTCCATCCTTTTTCCTTTTGCTGCTAGCATAGAGTGGAGGTCGGTACGAGGCTAAGGAATGTTCAACCATAGGGAGTCCAATATAGCCATTCAAGTAATCCTTCTCTATATGGAAAAGGAGTCCCGCTCTACAAGGAGTACCATTTCAAAGCAATCAAAGTTGTCTTATCTATATGGAAAACCAGTCTCACTCGTAGAAGCACTAAAAAAAGATCGAAAAGTTGTCTGCAAAAGGAAAGGAGTGCTTTTCTTAAATTTTCTTGTTCGGGGATTCGAGTAACAGGCTCTGGAGTGGAGGTTAAGAGAGAAAAGATAGGGTCGGTGCCAGAGATCAGCCAGGTGCAGAGCGAAGACCCATCAAAGGAAGGTGCTACGCAGAGGAGAGAAGCCTACCAGCCCATCCGATGAGTGCGTGCCTAGGTGAGGCAGGGGAATCTGAATCTTTGCAATCAGCAGAGGAGCGGCGAAGTGCGATGATCTTTGCAACAGTGCCCTTTGTGCATGAGAGCACAGCGCATGAACGATCCGACCAAAGTCAAGTCTATCTATGATCGATCCAACCAGCTCGTGCTTAGAAGTGGAGTGCACCTACCTTAGTGATGAGAGATCCGTATGAACTGATCGATCCGACCCAAAGTGCAACACTATTCTCTTCGCGAGCCGATCAGCGATCCGACCTTTTATGTAAGCATCAGTTCTAGTTTAGCTCGGCACTCACTCTCTCTCAGTGATCATTTTCTTCTTTCTTTTCTTCTTTGTTCAATGGTTTTCGTTTCTTTCTATTTTCTTTTTTCACATCTCAGATTGACCAATCACGGATCTACTCAGAATGGGAAAGAATTGGTTAGTGGTTTGTTTGGTCTAGCGCCTATTCACCAACCTTTCTTCCCGAACTATTCACCAACCTTTCTTCCCGAAGAGAAGAGCAGGTAAGGTTGACCTCCCCACCCTGCGGAAGCTCAGTTAGCGAGCTCAGATGCGGGCTGCCGTCGCACCTTTACTTACTTAACTCGCTGCCGAACCGCTCCGTGGGCTTGAATGAGCCTTGCCCATGCCGATGAATGACTTTCTTCCTTGACTTTGCAATCCGCTGCTTGGTCAAGCGCAGCTACGATCTTTGCAACCAACGTAGCTAGTGGAATCCGAATCCCGAGGGGTCCTAGACCTCCCTTTAGTGGAGCACCACCAGATCGACCAGCCCGGTTAGGAGTGGAGTTAGAGCTAGAGAGGACATCCCATTCGTGTTCTTCTTCTTCGTGAGGGCCTAGTCGAGTTGGTAAGAGATGATAAGCGACACCCAGGTCAGCGAACTCGGTTCAAGTGTTCAAGTCTAAGTTCAAGGAAAGCCGAAGTCGGATTAGGAGGTTTGACTACTACTGCTTCATTATAGTATAGTTGATTCGGATGGGCTCAGCAAATAAGAGAATGGGTTGACCGGGCCGACTCTGGTTCCCGTGCAATGAGATAGGGGAGATAGTTCTAAAAAGGGCTTGACCAAAGGAAAGGGAGGGAAGAGCACGTGGAGAGAAAAGAGTTGAAGTCGGGCTGTCGGGAAGTGTAGAAGGCGAGTCGGGAAAGAACTGCTTGAAGACGAACTCACCTTTCATCAGTTGATTGGTTCTTGGTTAGGGCACTGAAAGAATTCATAAAGAATAGCATGGGCACGAGGAATGGTCGAATAGTCTTCGCGATCCTCAGACGGAGGGACCGGACCGACCCCACTCATTCGAAGGCAAGCCGACCAGCCCGTGAAAGGGATAAGCCTCCGTCGAGCAGAAATAAGAAAGAACGCTAGCTATCATTCAAGGGACGAACTATGTTTAGTGAAGCGGCAGAGAAACTCCACACGTGGCAGAGTTAGCGAAAGAGAGAATTCAGGCAGAGGGACGAGTGATAACGACGTGGCTAAAGCAAGAGCTCACGTGCTTAGTGAGTCCACATAGGGCTCCGGACAGAGATCGAGTTGGCCTAAACTCGTAGACTTCTAGCAGTGAGCACTTATAGCTATAGCAGTGATCATCATCTCTCGGTGTGCGTGAGACAGGGGATCGACTCCCGCGCACTAAACTCAAGCGAGGTGCTGCAAGCAAGCCCGGAAGAGAAGGCACGGAGTGTAGCTTTAGAGGCTAAAGAACTAATGAGACTAGAGGGGAAAGGAGCGCTTGAAGAAAAGAATGAGGTGCGGCGAGTTCAAGCGAAGTGAGGAGCCCATCCCAATTCAGTTAAGTAAGGTAGGGACAGGGACCCTTTGTAAACCAATTCAGTTCAGTAAGCCAAGCCGACGAAGAATCAAAGCAGCCGAGCCGACAAGAGATTCGTGAAAGCAAGGGAGCCGATTCATTCTTTTAATTATAGATAGTAGTCGCGGGCTCGTGTTTGCAAAGATTTAGCAAAGCTCAACTTTGCGGCGCACTCACGAGCTTGGTTCAGTTCTTCCATTTCTATCAATTTATGATGACAGTTGTCAACTTTGATTAGTCAACTATGAAATTAGGAGCCGAGCCCGGACTGAATTCATCCCTATTCCACTCCCCGCCTAAGAATCTTCGGACCGCCTATGAATCTTCCTGTCCCCAACTCGGTGGCCGCCTACGAACTATGAATCAGTCCCAGCGAGGAACGAGTGAGAACGAACTCTCAGACCTAAATTGAATTATAAGATCA
>JBBUKS010396897.1:0-19033 GCA_038050645.1 Hedychium gardnerianum
TTTTTTTGCATGTTTTACAAATAATTGCTGTTATGAAGATGTAGTTAATTAAACAAATTGCAAAATAATCTGGGAGTTGTGAAACTTTGATGATTCTCTCAACTGATTATGAATACGTATCAGAGATGTATTACTAACTAATATCTTTTTATAAAAATCACTAGTCCTTCTCAGCTCAATAACACAATAGAAATACAAATAAATCGAGTCAAGGAAAGCAGTGAGAAGAGAGGCAGAGAGATTGGAATCGACCTTAAAACTTCCTTCAAACCAAACAAAATTAAGAACGTATCAAAGCAAGATGGTTGTGCTCGCGGCTAAATAACTCGGATTACCGCTGGAAAACGAGTTGTGCTTGGTCAAAATTACAACCTCTTTACCACCTGAAATCATCAAGAAGTCACTCGTAAATCTTTAAAAGAAACAGAGCGTACAGAAACTTGCAACCTAGGGATTCGGATCACGAGACGGTGGAAGAGGAAAGAATAAGGACCTCGGCGGGGCAAACGGGGCTTGTGGCAGATGGTGCAAAAGCTGATGATGGGTGATGATGTTGAGGGTGGGGGGAGGGTCGGGCAGGGACGACGAGAATTGTTGTCAGAGAGAAAAGAAAAATTACGGATGTAAGAGTGGTGAGTAATTTTTTTTTGGAGGGAGTGAGGAAAAAATTGAATGCGGGTTTGGGAAAGTTAAAGATTTTTTAGTGACATCCATTAAAAATGTCATAATAATATACGTAATTAGATTTTTATTTTATTATTATTTTTTATTTTTAATCAATATCATGATAAATATCTACCAACAATACTTTTTAACGAGTTTTTATTAGATAAACTAATGATTAATACATGAGGTGTTGTCATTATGAAATTTGATTAATAGTCAAATTTTTATCCTCATCCATATCCATGCATTGATTATTATTCAGACTAATTAAATTAATCTTTATGATTTATGTTCTCTATATTAGTCTTGATTAAAAATGAGTATTTTATTTTTTATCATCGTAATCGTACTTTTTAACAAATGTTCTTGAGAAAGTAAAGTGTTAGGAAAGTCATTTTTGCTTGTAGCTACAGTAAGTAGCACATTAATGGACCCAAATCTAGGTTATGTTAAACAATATACACGTTGAGATTCAATTCCTAGTTGCTATAACAGTGAACAAAGAGCCGAAGAAGATATATATAAAGAAAGCAGAATTGGAGTGTGCAGTGTTTCACTGCAACCTCGCATATAAAAACTGAAGGGGACGGGAGCAGAAGGGACATGACAAGCCCACTCGCCGGCTCTCCCGCTCGCTGTCCCTGATACGCAGTGCATCCCCACGGCATTCCCATCCGGAGAAAGGGACAACACCGTCAGCAGAATTCCGTCCGTGCGTGCGTGCGTGCGTGCTGTCGAAAGTGTATATATAAATGATGATGCACAAGAACAGCCATTAGGAAACGAAGATCAGTAGAGACAACAGGTGAGTATAAGTCGTCAATGCTCTCTTCTCTTTTACTTAACGAAACTCTGGTCTCTGGTTTCTTTGCGAGCTGCTTTCCATTCCATTCCTCGGTGACAAGCAAAGCAAAATATGGAACGGTCCTTATCGGCATAAAATAAGCGGTTAAGTACCTGTTAAGTCGGCTTCAATGACTCACAAGCTCTGGTACTGCAGGGGGGAAAGCAAGGAGGGAGGAAGAAGATGCTGTCCTGCATTGCTTGCGCGAAGAACGACCCGGACGGCGGCGGAGAGGACGGCGACGGGCGTCGTGCCGGCAAAGAAGCCGTCAAGAGCCTCTCGTCGCAGGTCACTCGCTCCTCCTTAATTAATTCATTTAGCTTAAGCAAACTAATTACCGGTGCAAACTAGATGCAATCTTATCACTGCAAAGAACCTTTGATAGCAAATCGGGTACCGTCTTCCTTGAAAGGCGAGCCTGAAAAAAAGCAAAGTTTTGGCAATGACGAGGAGGAATAAAGCGTGGCTGTTGCAACTGCTGCATGGCCGGACACGGTAGATTCTTGGATGAGTTTTTCTAATCCCGGTCTCGATGCGTGCAGATAAAGGACATGGTGTTGAAGATTTCCGGCAAAGGGAGCGGAAGCTCCTCGCTCTCTTCTACATCATTCAGGAGCAAGAGCTTCCGCGGGGATCCTCGCCGTCGGCAGCGGCAGCACGGTGCCTATACTTACGAGGACGCCGCCCACTACGCGGGGACGGCGGCGTGGGATTTGACCAAGGAGGAGGAGGGCGTGGTGTCGGAGGAGGACGGCGAGTCAAAGGAGTGGGTGGCCCAGGTGGAGCCCGGCGTGCACATAACCTTCGCTTCGCTCCCCGGCGGCGCCGGCAACGATCTCAAGCGGATCCGATTCAGGTGCAGTTTTCAACAGCTCTAGGTCTCTATGTTTTGTCCAGACGAATGATCGGTGATGTCTGTAGTCGGGAGATGTTTAACAAGTGGCAAGCACAGAGATGGTGGGGGGAGAACTACGACAGGATCATGGAGCTGTACAATGTGCAGCGCTACAACCGCCAGGCTCTCCAGACTCCGGCGAGATCCGACGACGGCGAGGTCAGTAATAGATTTCTGCATGGCTTTGTAGCTTTAATTCCTACTTATTCAGGGTTTTCATTCAGGGAGAATCCTCATGGTCGAGGGTTGGCTCGACAAAGGAGAGCCCCATTGCACAGCCGCTCGCAACAGAAAGGCAACTCATTAGAGAGACCAACAAACTTTCCTCTGCTGGCGCCGGCGAAGGGTCTTCCGGTGTCAAGGCCGAAGCCACCACCCCGTCGAGAGATGAGGCGTCCATCTCCGTCAGCAATGCTAGCGACCTCGCGATAGCGGAGTCGGTGGAGCAAGATGAACCCGGCGTCTACATCACCATCCGGGAGCTCGCTGACGGCGCCCGGGAGCTCCGGCGAGTGCGATTCAGGTACTCATCTCAAACTTCTGCGTACCTTCTTCTCTTGTACTAATAAGAGCCATGATTTGGTGGTCCGGCAGCCGAGAGAAGTTTGGGGAGGTAGACGCCAAGCTGTGGTGGGAGGCCAACAGAGAGAGAATCCAAGCACAGTACCTGTAGACCTCTACGTACGCCCTGCATGAACAAAACTCCTGTATACTCCAAAACAACAACGATTTAGAAAAGAAAAACTAACTGGGAAATTGTGGGTCTTAATTTGTACAAGTAGTTTCATCCTATCAATGTCATATCTGGTTGGATTTCATCTACATATCATGCAATTGAAATGCTTACAGATATCCTAGATAGAGTTCATCCCTTTGAGAGGTTAAAACAAGAAACTTACAGAAGAGACTGCAATTGCTGTAGTGCAAAAAAAAAAAAAAAAAAAAACAATATATAAAAGAACTGGTAATTAATTGCCATCTATTAGGAGAAATCAAGTTCCATAGCTCTGTCATCCAATCAGAAGCAAAGAATTCAGTATATCATAATGCCAAGGTATGAAAAGAATTGTTAACTACATATAATCTAGTTTAACAGATAAATTACAATAAAACAGGATGCAGAAAGATAATAAATCACCTACATTGAATCATCCAATCAACAAAAAACATCATCACAGTAGTCTTGCCTACATCCTGAACTCTTCTCTTTACATTTCTGAAAAAGAAAATAAAATGTCTGCCTATGGAGTATCAATTGGTTCATAGTCTGCAATTCAAAAACTCAATCAGATATCAAACTTACGAATAGCATGGAGTGCCATAGTCTTATAGAAATTTGAGTGAGAAACTGAAACAATGTCGACCTCAATTTTCCAACTAACTTCATCCAAGAGATCAGAACCACCTTCGAAGCATATACTTGGAATCAGTTAAAGGCTCATTCACCATCTAAATCACATACAACAGTTATCAAATAGAGTATTAATTAAACAGAACGTATTTCTTAATGAGTATTACCCAGACAATTGTGAACATGGATCAAATAGATGGAGTTTCAGATGTCTAAAATTACATGATCTAAACAAAGTGCAAAGGCTAGTAATCTCAATTAGTATATCTCATCATCAGGAATTTCTGGTGTCAAAAATTTCTCAGGATCTTTATACATCTCCTCGTAGTCGAATCTAGACTTCACTTTTTCTGGCACCGGTGCAAGAGGAATTATAGAGTCACGATCAATAACACCATCAATGATTCCATACTCAACGCCCTCAATAGGTGACATGTAACGATCTCTATCAATATCTTTTTTAACTTGCTCAATCGTGCGGCCTGTAAAACCTGAGATAATTTTTATAACATTGTCCTTGCTATGCATAATCTCTTTTGCCTGAACCTCAACCTCTATGGCTTTCCCACTAGCTCCTCCAAGAGGTTGGTGAATCATTATCCGTGTGTTGGGCATTGCAAATCGCTTTCCCTTGGTACCACCACCAAGAATGATAGATGCTGTAGATGCTGAAATGCCAAGTGCAACTGTGGATACATCGGCTCTCACAAGCTGCACCACGTCATAAATGGCCATTGTAGCACTGAAAACAGATGAAGTAAATAGTTAGAATGCCTTAGGAAATATAAGGTTGGTGTATTTGGGAGGAAAAAAGTGCTCATGAATAAGAGGGAAGAGAGTAAGGGGGATGGTAAACAAGCGGGAAAAAAAAGAAGCACTAGTGGTCATTTTTCTTATGTGCAAAACTTGTTCTTTCCTTCATTCTTCTATTCATCTAACCTAGTAAACAGAGGGCACTATGATTATCCAAGTAATGCCATGTGCAAAGATCAACATAATAATAAAGCAGAATAAATGATGACACTCATCACGATCTGAAATTAATTATAAGGAAAAGAAAATATTTGTATACAACATGAAAAACTGAGCAATTTAAATCAAACATATAAACTTGAGCAAGTTCAAAGTTCACCCACACAAATACTAGCTGATCAGCTCTCAAGAAGAGCAAATTTCTAAACAAGGAAAGAACAGAGCAGATAAAGATTTGGACAGGAGAACTTTTAGAAACTTATTGTGTTTCATATATTCATCTATCAATTGTCCAGTCAACCTCTTTTCAGCATGGTATGCAGTGATCCCAAAACAGAAGATCGTGATTAGGTGATTTCAAGACATTATGGCTGCAAAGCGTGTTCAACCAAACATGATGTTTGAAATTTGAAACTTATTTTGGTGAGAAATAACAATTCCACAAAGACTCGTTAAACCCAAGATAACACATGGAAACCAGATGTGCTTAGGTATGGTGCTTCCCGGTTGGAAAAACGAGGCAAAAAAAAGATATTTAGCAAAAGGGAATCACCAGAAGTTAGTTTGAATTTCTAAGTTCCAGTGTGTAGCAATATATACAGGAGAAATTAGTCAATATCAACCGAATGTTTTATGAAACATTAGAGAAGGTTCCAAAGTTACAAATGGATGGCACTTCAAGTTTTTCATGAATGGGTCCACAGATCCAAGAGGAGAAGAACATAATGGTCGCAGATGACATCCAACAACAAGTGTCTTACCAAAACAACAAAAATCCTCTCTTATTCTGTGTTACAGGCTAAGCAGAAAACACACATTCTAAATTCTAATATGCAACAATTAGCCGAAAATAGACTAAACTAGCATTGATTATCACCAAAATATAGAGAATAAATGGCCAGCAGGACTTTCCATTAGAAATTGTTATATTGTTAGAACACATTATCACGTTGATTAAGTGAACACACATGTATTTTTCAATTAAAAAAACAAATCACTCCAACACTGAAAGGCGTTCATCCAAAAACATTCATCGTTCTTGAGGATGCTAGGTAAGTATGTTGATCGTGGATGAAGATTAGGTTTAGATCTATAAAATGCCCCAATTCCAGCAAATCACGCCACTTGAGATGATATTTAAGTCAAATCAACAGAATTGGATACTGAAATTTGTAAAGGTTCGATCTTAGAGCCTTCAACTACGACTCCATCATTCTGTACAAAATGAAGAAACATAGTAACCTCCAAGCGATTCAAGGGCGCACCTTAGGGAGCCACCGGAGGAGTTGACGAAGAGGCGGATGTCCTTGGTTGGATCCATGGCATCAAGGAGGAGGAGCTGGCTAATGATTGCGTCGGCCACGAAATCGTCGATGCTGGTCCCCAAGAAGACAATCCGCTCGCGCAGAAGCAAGCCCATGACGTCGGACTCGGCGCCCCTCATGGCCGTGGCCGGCGTCTGCGGTGCCGCCGAAATCGGCAACTGGAGGTCGAAGGACGAAGAGGCCGAGAGGGCTCGGGTCCTGCCGCGGGAAGAGAAAGAGAAAGGGAGGTGAGAGGGAGATGCGAAGCGGAGAGAGAGAGATCGAGGGGGCTTTGGAGTGGACGGGGAAGAGGAAAGGAAGGAAGGCTTGAGGGGAACGGAGACGTAGAGTGAGGCCATGGCGTTCGTTGAACGACGACGAAAGGCGGCGTCGCTCGGCAACTGTGCGAACAAGAGATAAAACTCTTCGAGGGCGATCTGCCAACCCTCACCTCTCCAACCTTCTTTCATTTGCACCCCTCTAATATAGATAATTAAAAGATGGTTCGAATTTCATATATATTATAAAAGATTTAATAAAAAATAATCTAAAAATTACTAATTATTTAGATGATCTTTATTAATATTTTTTTTAAATTTATTTTAATAATTAATAAAAAAATTCATAAATCGATCGTCTAATTTTATTGTAATATATTATAAAAAAAAATCCATGAATTTAAAAATTATTAATTATTAAAATAGATCTTTATTAATATTTTTTAATTTATTCCTATACTTAGTAAAAAAAATATTCGTTTAGATTCGACGTTACCTCTTTCCTTTTTTATTTATTTATTTATATACATAAACGAAAATTAATAATATATTTTTAAAATTAATTTTAGGTCAAAATTGAATTTTACCCTAACAATAATTATTGCCGTTCTCGTTGCTTCCTCACTCGCTTCCGCCCATGGCTTCGGCGACAGTGTCGTGCTCTTCCTCTTCGATCTTCCTCCATGAGAGCTTTATCGACATCTACAGCAGTAGGATTCCTCCGACGGCGCCAGCTCCATTCTTTCCCGGCCGCCGCCCATGGCTTCTCCTCCACCGCCTCATGCGCCACAGCGACCACCTATCAGTGGGATCCAGCCCTCGACCTGAGGCTCCACCACCCCACGCTTCTCCTCCTCGAGAAGCACTGCAACTCCCCCGCCCACTTCAACCAGATCCTCGCTCAGATGATGAGGCTCCACCTCACCGCCGACACCTTCCCCATGAGCCGCCTCCTCGCCCACTCCACCGCCGCCTCTCGCCTCTCCCTCGCCCTCCGCCTCTTCACCCACTTCGCTCCCTCCCCCAACCTCTTCATCTACAACCTCATGATCTCCGCCTTCTCCTCCTTCCCACGCCAATCTAGCGACCTCTACAAGTCCATGCTCTCCTCCCCCGTCGCCCTCAATGAGCGGACCTTCCTCTCCTTCCTCAAATCCGCTTCCAAAAACGCACCTTTAGGCCGGCAGATCCACGCCCACGTCGTAGTCTGTGGTTTCAGCTCACGAGTCTACTTGCGGAACACTCTGATGAAGATGTACTTGGACGCCGGAGACGCCGCTTCTGCACGCCATCTGTTCGATCATATGCCCGGACAGGATCTCGTTTCGTGTAACATCATGCTGTCTGGGCTTGCCAAAGATGGACGCTGCGTGGAAGCACTGGAGTTGTTTAGAGACATGGAAGCTTCGGGTATTGAACTAGACGAATACACCACGGTCGGCCTTCTGGTATGCTGCTGCCAGCTTAAGAATGCACGCCTTGGAAAGGCTGTTCATGGAATGATCATAAGAAAGATGGCTCTCAGTGGCAGCAGCAGTAACAGTAGCTTGATTCTGAACAATGCTCTCATGGATCTATATACAAAGTGTGGGGAGCTCGACCTTGCAGTGAAGATGTTCGATAAAATGCTCGACAGAGACTGTATCTCGTGGAACACAATGATCACAGCGCATGCAAGTAATGGACAATTGGATCTTGCTTGTAGGTTTTTCAATGAAGCGCCTAGGAGGGACCTGGTCTCATGGAATTCTCTCCTTGCTGGGTATGCCCAGGCTGGTGATTTAAAAATGGCGATCAAACTATCGCAGCGCATGCTTGTTGAAAGTGTTCGACCTGATAGGGTGACTGTCGTTGCATTAGTTTGCACTGCTGCGGAGACTGGAGAGTTGAGTCATGGAAGGTGCATACATGGTTGGGTGCAGAAGGGATACGGAGCCCTGGATGCCTTCCTGGGGTCAGCACTGATAGATATGTACAGCAAGTGCGGAAGCATTGAGAGATCTCTTGTCATTTTTAACCATGTTTCGAAGAAGGATGTCACACTGTGGACAGCCATGATCACCGGTCTTGCTTTTCATGGCAATGGAGCAAAAGCCATGGAGTTGTTTGTCAAAATGCAGGAAGAAGGTCTGATGCCCAACAAGGTCACTTTAGTTGCAGCCCTTACAGCTTGCAGTCATGCAGGCCTGGTGGATCAGGGGACTGAAATCTTCGAATCCATGAAGCAGCGATACAATGTTGAACCTGGCAAGGAGCACTACGGGTGTATGGTTGATCTTTTCGGCCGAGCAGGGCAGCTGAAGGAAGCCCTACATGTGGTAGAAAGCATGCCGATGAAGCCAACTAGGTCAATATGGGGAGCCATCTTAAGCGCGAGCAAGGCCCATACAAACTTGGAGCTTGCAGAGCATGCTTTAACAGAACTTGTCAAGCTGGAACCTGAGGAAGAAGGAGGATATGTATTGCTCTCCAATGCATATGCTGCTTGTGGCATGTGGAGCTCCTCAGACAGAGTCAGAGAGATGATGGAGAGAAAGGGTGTTAAAAAGATTGGGGGTTGCAGTTCAGTGTTGGTTGATGGTGTTGTCCATGAGTTCATATCTTCAGATAAGAGGCATAGATTCTGGCCTGAGATTTACGGCACCTTAAATTATCTGCACAAAATGATGAAGATAGATGAAGAAGAGTACAATAATTTGGGTTCCATTATTGAAACTAGTCAAGGTTAGAGACGTTCTGCAAAACACTAAAGATGAATCCAAATTGACTTCTTGCTCAAGATTTTATCTAGACTTCTTGCTCAAGAAAGAGTACAATAATTTATTATTATTTTTGGAAATGAGAAACTATGAAGTAACGAAGACGAAGGATGATACCAGGCAAATTGTCTAAGAGATGTTACTTGTACCAATCTTTTTTCTCAGTGACATTTTGTCATACACCTGCAAGACAAGTCGCTCGGCGCCATTGAAAACGCTTGCATCTGACCTCGCAGTTCAACTACACGCCATCCATTCGCATCACGAACACGCGAGCATCGACGAAGCATCCACATTAACAAACCCTCCGTTGGATCCTTCTAGAGAGCAGTGATCGAGACCTGGCAACATCTATATGAACCGGAGGAGGTTAGGGCACGACCAATTCGAAGCAAGGTCGGGGAAGGAGATGGGGAAGTTGAGTTCGTTGGAAGTTTTGCTTCTGCTGCTGCTTTGCGTCGCCGTCGGCGGGGCGATGGCGCAGGAGGCGTCGAATGTGAGGGCGACGTATCACTACTACTACCCGGCGCAGAACAACTGGGATCTGTACGCCGTCAGCGCCTACTGCTCGACGTGGGACGGCGGCCGGCCGCTCGAGTGGCGGAGGAGGTACGGGTGGACCGCCTTCTGCGGACCCGTCGGACCAACAGGCCGCGACGCCTGCGGCAGGTGCTTGAGGGTAAGAACCGGTTTAACCGTACTTTCCGTTAATTAATTAATTAATTAATTTAATATAACATTTAATATTTTAAAAAATATATTAAATATTTGCAGTTTTTTAAAAATTAACTTTTCTATGTGGCGGCAGGTTACAAACACAGCGACGGGGAGTCAAGCAACGGTCAGGATTGTGGATCAGTGTGCAAATGGAGGGCTAGATTTAGATCAAGAGGTGTTCGCTCAGCTGGACACAGATGGAAGCGGCTACGCGCGAGGCCACTTGATCGTTAACTATCAGTTCGTTAACTGCAACGATTAAGCAACCAATACAAATGCGAACTGAATAAATATGTAATAAATAAATAAATAAGTTTGTCGGACTTTAATAATTATTAAATAATGGTTTTAATGCATGACTTTATTTTTTTTTAATTTAGAATTTAAAATTTAGAATTTAAAATTTAAAGAATAATATTTAAGATCATTTCGTGAATCAAGTTTAAATTAATTATTAAATTAAATAGATAAATTTAAATATACATGTGTTTAATTCGTTAATATTCATAAATAATGTTCATCAATAATATTCGTGAATCACGTTCTTTAATAAAAAATTTATTAACATATTAAATAAATAAATAAATAAAGTTTCAAAATAAATATTTTTTTTTATATTATGAAGTTCAATAATCAATCAAAAAAATATAAAATATAAATTTTTAAATAATTAAATAAACTTGAATTGAGAGCTCGATAACATCTAAATGAACTAAGCTCAAGTTAAGTTTAAACTAAGCTCGAGCTCGTAAAAAAGAAACTAAGCCGAGTTTGAATAATAATTTTAAAAGTTTAGTTCATTTTAGGTTCGATTCGACTCAACTCGATTATTTTATCAAATAAGTTTGAACTTCATAAATGTTGGTGCAATTATCCCTGAGTCAAAGGTTGACCAAACTAGGGATGGCTAGAACTTGAGTTTAGATATTTGATCAATATGTTAAGTGAAGTCAAGTAGATCAAGGGTTGACCAGAGACTTGAAAATGGTTAAGTCCTAGTGGGACTGAGCAAAAGGAACTTCTGGTTGGGAATTAGGCAAACCTAGTTTGAAACTAGGTGAAGTCCAAGGTGGATTAGCTAGAAGCTAAACACTTAGCATAAGGTGAAGTCCTAGTGGGACTAGGCAAACCTAGTTGGGAACTAGGTTAAGTTCAAGGTGAGTTAACTGGGAGCTAAACACTTGGCACGACTGAAGTCCTAGTGGGACTAGGCAAACCTAGTTGGGAACTAGGTTAAGTCCAAGGTGTGTTAGCTGGGAGCTAAACACTTGGCACAAGTGAAGTCCTTGTGGGACTAGGCAAACCTAGTTGGGAACTAGGTTAAGTCCAAGATAGGTCAACTGAGAGCTGACACTTGACACGTGAGAGAAGTCCTAGTGGGACTAGGCAAACCTAGTTGGGAACTAGGTCAAGT
Organism: Hedychium gardnerianum; assembly: GCA_038050645.1. NCBI lineage: Eukaryota > Viridiplantae > Streptophyta > Magnoliopsida > Zingiberales > Zingiberaceae > Hedychium > Hedychium gardnerianum. The sequence goes on from JBBUKS010396897.1 coordinate 11,201, forward strand.
CCAAGGTGGGTCAACTGAGAGCTAAATACTTGGCACACACTTGGCACGTGAGAGAAGTCCTGATGGGACTAGGCAAGCCTAGGTCAAGTCCAAGTTTGGTTAGCTGGGAGATGAACACCTGGCACGAGATGGAAAGTCCAAGTGGGTTAAAGGTTGACCAAACACTTGGTGAAGAAGCCCTGGTAGGTCAAGGTTGACCAGAAGTTAGGCAACGAAAAGTCCCAGCAAGTCAAGGCTGACCTGATGTTGGACAAGGAAACCCCACACTCAGATAAAGTGAGTTAGGGTTGGGTAATCGATTAGGCAATCGATTAAACCTTGTGTCAATCGATTGGGCAATCAATTGAATCTATTCTCGTGAGAACAGTAGGAGTCGAAATTGATTGGGTAATCGATTCAGGCATCCTCAATCGATTGGGAAACTTCCTAATTGATTGGGAGAAGAAAAATCATGAGAACACAATAAGTGACTGAATCGATTGGTCAATCGATTCAGCTCATGTCAATCGATTAGGAGACAATTATCGCGATTGCACAATAGAGTGCTAAATTGATTAAGTCAATCTATTCAACATGTCCTAATCGATTAGGGGAATCGATTAGGCTCAGTTTAATCAATTGAAGCAATCGATTAAGAGATGTTTCTTGAGTGAATAGCAGGGTTGTGAATCGATTGAGGCAATCAATTCATCCAGAGTTCTCGAGAGAATAGTGAGCCTCTGAATCGATTAGGTAATTGATTAGAAGTTAACCAATCGATTAGTATGTCTCACTAATAGATTGGGTATTTGAAAAAGAGTTGTTCTGCAGGTTTAAACGGTTGGATCTGACGTGGCAATCGATTAAGAGTAAGCCTAATCGATTGGGATCCCTAGGTCAGTGCGATAAAAAGTATTTTCGCGAAGGATTGAAACACGGTTCTAAATAGGAGTTCTTGAGCTTTCGAGGAGAAGTGTTGCTACACTTTTCAGGGATCGAGAGGCATTCTCCAAGCAAGAAGAAAGCAAGCTAAGCAAGATTCAAGTATTACAAAATTGTTTTCGATTTTCATTTGTATTTGCTTGTGTTTCTTCTTGGTGTATTTATTGTGAGCTTGTACGAGGCTTCTCCGCCTCTGGATTGTTTACGAAAAAGAGTAATTTCATAGTTGATGAGATCGTGAGAGCCAGACCCTTAGATTAGTCACCTCAAGGAGGTGGAGACCAAGTAAATCGAGGTGTTAGCATTGCGTTTTAAGTTTCTGTTGTAACAACAACTCAAAAAATTGAACAGAGCTAATCACCCCCTCTAGCTCTAACGTGTCCTAACACAAAGACATTTCTGAAAATATTTTGTTCAGTTGTATTAAGGTCTAGGATAGGATATGAGTTTGGTTTTGTTCAGTTGGATTTTGGTTCAGGTTAAGCTCAAATTATTAATTAATTTATTTGTTTGTCCTAACTTAGAGTATAAAGTTTGCCCTGTGTTAGATTCAGATTTTGCTTTTGGTTAATTAAGCAGAAGTTTTCTAAATTAGCTTCGGCCTTCTTGATTATCAGAGCAATGACCACTTCCTAAGATAAAGCTAACTTAAGAATCTAGAGCTGAACCAATTTTGATACAATGTCTTGGTCTAACTAGTTTAGAGTGAGGTGAGATAACTTCTGCTAGTTTCACTTTATTAGATGCACCAGGTAGGATAATCCAACATAGACATGCACTTCACCAAGCTTTCCTAGTTTCTTTTAGCTTAATCCACTCTGATATCAAATTGTAAGATCGAACTCGATGATAGAGGGAGGTGAATAGCATTATAAATTTTACGAATAAATATTTAAATAAAAATAACTGAAATAGTTAAATCAATTAAAATAGCACAGCGGAAATAAATATAACTTAGAAGCTAATTCAATCAAGTATAGCTAGACCAATGTAAACATATAAAAAGATTCAATTAAGATTAAGTATGTAAACAGTTGACCAACCAAAATAGAAGTATAGACATGCACAACAATTATAAAATATGATTCTGATTTTTAATTTCTCCTATGTGGAGAAACCTTGAATCTAAAAAGTTAAGCACAAATTGTAATAAATAAGGAAACACAAAAATAAATAAAAATGTTGCTCTAGGTGTTGTCGATAAAAAATGAAGTGCGGGTTGCAGCGTGTCACAGCACAAAAGCTTAAGAAAAATCGTGAATGAGTTGTGATGAATTGCTTTCAACCTCTGCCTTGAAACCCTTTTTATAATACTCGTCCGGTCGCCTGGAGCCTTTCCCGATCTCTTGTATAAATGTTGACGTGGCTACAACTTCTATCCGGTAGATAATGGAAACAACGCTACTCGGTCGACTAAGGGCTACCCAGTCGACTAAGGGCTACCTAGTCGCCTGTAAAGGGGTCAAATATGATCTTGATCTGACTCTCTCAGGTTGTCGATAACGCTATTGCCCGGTCGCTTGGAAGCTTCTCTAGTCGCTCATACACTCTGGTCACCCCGACCTAGCTACAATCTCTTGGACCCTCTGACTTCACTCGCCGAGAGTTATCACCTGTCAATCGCCCTGAACTTTCTTCGGTCATTTCGAACTGTCGAACCGCTTCCCTATAGTTGTTACACGTAATGAGTAGGATATATGATTTAAAGTTACTCGCACTTGACTAGATTTTGACCAATCTAGTTTGGGTTGTCAAGCAATCAGCTTCCAACTGACTCCTCTTGGATTTATTTGCCAAGCAATCAACTCTTAGCTAATTCTACACACTTAGACTTGTTTACCAAGCAATCAGCTTCCAACTAATTTCATACACTTGGACTTGATTGCCAAGTAATCAACTTCCAATTAATTCCACCCACTTGGACTTTATCTACCAAGCTTCAGCTCCTAGCTTACTCCACCTGGACTTCATTCACCTAGCTCTCAGCTAGGAATTTTCTTGCTTGCTTAGCTTCACTCACTAGCACTTCAATTACCTAGCTCCCGGTTAGGAATTTCCTTGCTTGTTTCCCAACCAAGACTTTAGCTACCTAGTTTCACTCACTAGGATTTTTCATTTACCTAGCTCTTAGCTAGGAATCAGCTTTCAGCTGATTCTACACACTTGGACTTTATCTGTCAAACTTCAGCTCCCAGCTTACTCCACCTGGACTTCATTCACCTAGCTCCCAGCTAGGAATTTCCTTTCTTGCCTAGCTTCACTCACTAGGACCCTAGCTCCCAGTTAGAAATTTCACTACTTGGTTCTTAACTAAGACTTTAGCTGTCTAGCTTCACTCACTAGGACTTTTCATTTACCTAGCTAGCTTCCAGCTAAGAATTTTTCTTGCTTGGTTCCCAACCAAGACTTTAGACGCCTAGCATCACTCACTAGGACTTTCAATGGTCAAGTTACTTGTGCATGTACACTTGACACTAATTCGTTAGATTTCACCAAAACTAACTTTTAAGTCATACATCAAAATCTTGAGTTAAATGTTGTGCTCCCAGCACCAACAAATCTTAGTAGAGCTTTTCATAGTCTTGGACTAGCAATCTCCTGGTGGCAAACCAAGTAAATTCGGCCTCTTCTTTTTATGTTTTTGTTATTCTATAATTAATGTGTGTGTCCTTGTTAAGCCATTAGTAATAGAAATAGATTGCTCTTTAATTTTGCAGGTCCCTATTCAACCCTCCCCTCTAGCTATCTAAACCACTTCCTCTGCACCAACAATTTCTTTTTCTTGAGGAGTTTTTCTTGGCCATCAATTGGGGATTCAAATCCCTCCATTCGGATGAACCAGTCTTTGTTCATCATAAGAAATTTTCAACCCTAGTCTTCCATTGAACAAAACCTCCTAATCTAAAAGTAGGTGGAACTTGAATGTCGTATCCAAGTCCGTCTTTCCATTCCATTACCCCTTGAAAATCTGAGACTTATCTTCTACCTATAGCTTTTGTGCTATGATGGAGGTTAATCTGATGAAGAGCGGTCTTTCTCTGATACCACTTGTTAAGATCGATACGAACTAGAGGGAGGGTGAATAGCTCCAATCACTTCATCTCAATTGTGGGCTTATCGTTTGAATGCGCAGAGGAATACTTGAATTAAACTTGACACCACATGAACAACACCTTAGTTTTATTTAGTATCCACCTCTTAAGGCGACTAAACCAAGGCCTAGTCCTAGCGATCTACCACCACTAAATTTTTTCCTTCTCGGATACCTTCCAGAGGTAGAGAAGCATCTTACAACTTGTTCTTGCAACAAATACAACAAGCATACAAATACAAATACAAATGAAAGCACAAACAATTTTACAAATGAATTCTTGATTTGGACACTTTCTTATTAGTTTAGAAATACAACAGCACTTCATCCTCAAACCTCCAACAACCAGCACCGAAAATCTCCTTGAGACTTAACATCTCATGTCAACTCCCTGTTGGAATTTTGATCACCAAGTGTTCGGTCAACCGTAACTCACTTGTATTGGTGCAGTTTGCACTGATAGTCGAACTCATGTTTTGATGTATGACAACAATTTAAAGTTGGACTTGTGTTATTCAACCTCTTGATCTAAGTGTGAAGACTAGACTAACTTGATAGATCTAGAGGACCAGATACAAAGTAGAAGTCCAATCAGGTCAGGGAGGAGGACCAAACGATTGGCAAGAAGTCCAGCTGGGTCAGAGAAGATCAGACAGCTGGCTGGAAGTCCAGTCGAGTCAAGGAGGACTAGACGACTGACTGAAGTCTAGATGAGGCATTCTAGCAGGAAGCCCTAGTGGGGTCAAGAGATCAGACGTCGAGAAAGGAAGTCGATGATTGGTAAGTAAGGTAAGCAAACTGGAGGAGTGAATCCAATGAGGCCGAGTCCTAGTGGGGATATTAGGTGTTGATCCAACTTAGATTCAACTTGGAAATCTAAGTTGAGGCCGTGACTAGATCTTGGTCATGGTTAGACAGGATCTAAGTCATAAAAATATTTATGCATGCATTATTGATTCTAACATTATGCTGCAAGTCATTGTGTTTTGGACTAATATGTTTTTGCAAAGCTAAAAGTGAAAAACAAGATGGAGTGAAGAGTACTCCAGGCTCCTCAGGTGTTTGGAGACTCCTCGAATCCAAAGGCGCTTGAGGCGCCCCGAGTGGATGGAGGCGCCTCGGAGCCAAAGGCGCTGGATGCGCCTCGGGTGATTGGAGGTGCCTCAACGCAGAGGCACTGAAGGCACCTCGAGTGTATGTAGGTGCCTCAATGCATAGATAAGCAGGGAGGATTGTTTTACACGAGCTGCTAACTTGTGACACTGATGGAGGCACATCGGGTAGCTTGGAGGCACTTCGGAGTGGATAAATCAGCAGTTTATGAATCGGATCAGCCTCAATGGAGGTGTCCCGAATCAATGGAGGCGCCTCCAATGAGTTATAAAATAATTTCATGAACAGTAGTTTCAGCATCAATTGTAAACATCATTTCTTCATCATACTACTGCTCCGAGCTCTACAACTGTTGTGCTATGATCTTGTTGCACTGAACTAACGCCGAAGCAAACTTCTGGAGCAAGATCTTCACCAACACCCAAGATCATCACCGTTCATCTAATCATGTTGGGTAATGAAGTCCCCACGGGATGGACTAATGGCTAGTGCATGGGGTGTTGCCATCATGAGGTTTTAGGGTCAAATCCTGCCTATTAGCCAGGTTCCTGCCTTCCCCCATGCACTAGTAACTGTTCGGGCTAGCACTAGCCTCCGTGATTTACCTCCTTCATGTTGGTCCTAGGACGAGCTGGCGGGGGCATTGGGGGCAAGCGTTTCGCCTTTTGCCATCATGTTGGGTAACAAATTTTTAATTTACTTATTGTTCTTGCTCAAGGAAAGTGTAGGAGTGTTATACTTTCCTTTCTTTGTGTATTCGGTATTTTTCTTCGAAGATTCTTCGGAGAGAATTTTAGTGGATTGTCCGTCGAAAACGTCCCAAGAGAGCGTGGGACTTGGAGTCCGCTGGGTTGCGAACCAATTAAACCGATAGCGTATTATTTCTGTCTATTTCTTGTTTTGTTTGTCTTTTGCTACACACTCAATTTTTCGAACGAGTTTTAAAACCAAAAAGAAAGTGATTCCCCCCTACCCCCTCTCACGTACATACGATCCTACAACTTGGACTTTCCGTCTCATGCCAACTCCATATTGGACTTCCAACTGTCAAGTGTCCGGTCGGCTCTGACCCACTTAGATTTTTCATATCTTATCAAATATCTGGTCAATCTTGATTTACTTGACTTTTCGTTCAACCAACTTAACATATTTGTCAAACATCGAAATCTCAACTCGAGTCAACTCAAGCTTGGTCAACCTGGTCAACCTTGACCAGGGGTCGATTGCACCAACACCACTGGGTCTTCATCCATCTCACGCCAAGCGTCCGATCAACTTTAACCAACATGAACTTCGCTTCTTATGCCAAGTGTTCGGTCCTCCATGATCCACTTGGACTTTCATCTTGCCAACTCCCCGTTGAACTTCCGATCACTAAGTGTCTGGTCAACCGTGACTGACTTGGACTTTCCGTCTCGTGACAACTCCATGTTGGACTTTCAACCGTCAAGTGTCCGGTCAACCATGTCCCACTTGGACTTTTCGTATCTTGTCAAAGTATGTCTCAACCTTGACCACTATTCTCTTAACCAACTTAACATATTGATCGAATGTGACGTCTCACTCGATCAACTAATTAACATATTAATCAAATATCAAAATTTAACTCGCGTCAACTCAAGTTTAATCAACCTAATCAATCTGACCAGAAGTCGACTGCACCGACATTAAATTATTCTCAATCAAACTTCTACATCTATTGCAATTTTGTCCATAACAAATCGACACTATTAGTGTGAAAAGCTCTAAGTGTGAGACAAATGGTAAGGAAGAGAAATGTCAATTGACACTTCATTTGATTTGCTAGTGAAAAAAAATCTAAAGCTCGAATCAAGTAATAGAAGTCTACATTTTTACCTTGTACAAACGATAAAGTTATTCAATTCTAGTTCAAAAATTCACTCAAATTCAATGGCGGTCTATTAAGAAAGTTAGAAAGCCATGGATTCATAGCGTGGTTGAAATTTATAACATGAATAATAGGAAAGATGTTTCCTAATTTAGGAAAGGAGGCAGAGGTGGACAAAGAGGATATTAGAGTATGGAGGAGCCCAAGAAAAAGTATAGAATAATGGATAGCAAAAAAGAATTTAATACAATAAAAAGAGGGTGAAAAACGTCCCAAGATTGGGAATTGAATAAATTGAAGAGGAAATGAATGTTCAAAAGAGAAGGATGAGGCTATTACTGCTAGTAACGGTACTGTTCCTAATGGTAGAACACCCTTTACCTTGAATACATAAAAGGAATGAATTTTGAGGAACTTTTAGGTCTTAATCATGGACATCTACTATAGGGAGCATGAATCTTTTACACATGTGAATGCTTTCAATTTTTAAATATCTATATATGATGCTTTCGCTGCCTTGTTGCCTTGAGTTTTTCAAATAACATAGTGTCAGGTAGTAGTATATAGTCATATTTGCCAAATTTTCATTAGGATAAATTATAGGGTTTGGGGACCTTACTCAAAGTTTTGAAGTATATCTTATTGCTAGTAGTCAAATATTGACAAGGATCCAATTTAGGAGGGAATAAATTGTTAGTATTAGCTCTAAGAGCTAATTATAAGATGATTAGGCTTATTGGGTTAATGATTATGATATTGGATTAATGGTTAATCCAATATGTTAAAATCCAACCCATTAAAGATGATTAATGGAGATTAATTATACATTCAAGAAAGAAGATCATTGAGTTAGACTCAA
>JBBUKS010397220.1:0-19024 GCA_038050645.1 Hedychium gardnerianum
GCCAACAACTGACAAGATTCATCCTCACCTGAGAAAAATAAATACTAAAATTAAGAGCTTTAAATCTACAGACTCCTACAGCATCAAACTGAAAGCATATGCATCTCACTGATTCAAACTTGGAAGCTTGCTATTTTCTTGCACCAGTATCGCTCACAGATATATGCAAGTGCTAAATTAATAAAACTATTGGAAATTATCAACAGAATGAAGGCCCTTCTACTTGTGAAATATCAAAATCAGGAAAGCATAAGAATTCGAAACCATCAAATTTATACGATAATGAGACCCATTACATGATTAGAGAGGCTATCTCTCCAAAAAAAGTAGTTCCATATACAGTTGACAATTTGTGAAGCAATGTTAACAGGAGCCCTCTACTAGGTCCAACACGCATCCCATTATATTTGCATCGACTTTATTTTGATCGATGATATAAATAAGTATAACCTGTAGACCGTGTCCCAACAAGATTCACTACTGGTGATGATTATTCCCCGCATACTAATTGACCTTTCCTATCTCAATTATTTTGTAAGCGAAACAACATATACAACTCCAACCTTGTCATCCTTGTCCTGATCACATTTTGTTATTGGTAATCCCCTTTTAGCACAATATCTTTTGAAAGAGAAAGAAAAAGAAAAATGCTTAAAAAATAAATTTAAAACTCATCCACTGCTAGCAACATGTACAAGAAAATCTTCTTTTATGCTACATGATATAATATTGTAGCTTGTTTTCTAGCATTAAATATCTTTTAAAATAATATTATTTATGGTATTTTTATATTTGTTTATAGATTGTTTAAATAGTCCATGGATTAACATAACTCTGTTAAAAAGGTCATGTGCATAGAGATGATAACCATGAAATTTGTTAATGTTATGCCAAAATCCTAAATATTTTTGGTCATGTTCTCATTCAGACTGGACACCTTTAAATCTGATAGACTTACGTGTATAACATATACAATAAGAGGATATCTCATCTTATGTACATTGGTGTAGGGACACTAGTACTTATACTTGCTAGATTAGAGAATGAATTCACCAAACAGGCTTATACAGAAATCTTAATTAATTATAGCCAAACAGAAATTCTCATGCTAAGATAGTCTGTTGGTCCTTCGATCTAAGTGTCATAGTAGCTTAATGGTGAGCTATCTATTCTTTGATAATCTTTCGGTTCTAAGAATCATAAAGGGGCACTTAAGTATAGTTTCATCACATATAGTTTGCAATTGTAATCAAGGGATTCATCACTCTGCAGTCCTCATGGGAGATCGTGTTGTCTAGTGTGTTCTTATTTGATTGCAGCTAAAGAGGTTCTTCTCCAAGATGGGACACTAAAAAATATATATTTCTTGGACAGTCAAATTAATCATAAACTCGAACGATAATACCATATTTGCATGGTCATAATTTCTACTTATCCACTCTTTGGGTTTGGTCAGGTTACCTAGCAATGAAGGAGCATCACTGTATCACATATGCCATGAAATTTTTTTTATCAGAACTAAATTTATCTGTCTTGAAGACGTGTTGCCAAATGCTAATCACAATTTGTAGGTATTTCAGAGTGATATATATCAACTTTAAAATGTACTATGAAGCTTTAGTCAATGGTTAGCTCAATCAAAACCATAAATCAGTAAAGAGGTAAGGGTTCAACTATAAACTTGAGTTAAATCTCAGATGACGCACAGAAGATTAGAAAATTAAAACAATTGTATTCCTCATAATTCAAATAGGAAATGACTTGGAATTGGGTTAAGGTGCCAATTGCTGACATATAGCAATTGTCAAGAGTTGGCAAGTGGCAAACTATTTATTCATCATAAATTTGAACTGAGTAGAAATTCTCGTAATTAATTATTTAAACTTTACAAAATTATTTCTAAGTACTAAGAATTACCTTCAAACAAAGATTCAATGATTGAGATTACCTTGAGCCAATGGATGAGATTTGATTTCATGGTGATCAATAGGATAGAAACTAACATCCCAAAATGCTCTCATAGGTTAGGACTATTCTTGCATGGTCTTTTGGAAAGAACAAGAAATTAATCAAGGAGAAGAACAGAAGAGAAATAAGAGGGCTTCCTTAGAGATGATTGATGGGGCCTAACATCCTCAAACTCTTGTAAACAAAGAGGGTAAGCAGTTGCAAACTTGTGATTTGTGAGTCAATCTTTATCCTCCTCTCTCCTCTTGTGCATTTGGCGTATCATGATCCCTAAGCACTGCGCTCATATGCACATAGGCAATAGAGGGGATGTCACATGTAGTTGACCATGCACCCTTCCATGTGACACCTCCCAACTAGAGAGATCTAAATGGAAATCATAATCGAAAAACACTTACCCAAAGATGATCAAGGCATGTTTAGCAAATGTTAGGTTGTAACAAAAGCATGCCCTTCTAGTACCATATCAAAGGAAATAAATTGTAATTTTGTAATCATAAAAAGAGAGGACTATTACATCACGACTATAGAACTCAAACTTAAAACCTTATAACTAAATACCACATGTAGGACTAAACTCCAAAATTTGTATAACAATTTACTCTTAGTAACTCTAAAATTTTTAAAGAGGTTTAATTTACTTGCATCACATCAGCTCTAAAGAAAGTTCCTACATACTTGCACATATCCATCCCTTAGGCTGTGTTCCACCAGCCCGTTCTCTCGTTTAGGTTTATCTCCCCCTTGCTTTCCACATTAAGGAACAAAGTGTTAAACATGTCCCTCTAAAGTACTTGGAGCATAAAGGCTTCCCCGAAGGGGGAAGTTCCAGTTATTGCTTCCCTTGAGCCTCACTTAAAACCCGAAAGTTTTGGACATCCCCAATCCTTATGCATTTGAGTAGCAAAGTTCCTAAAATATCTGATGCCTACAATTGTTCTATCCTGTATGCATCCACCATTGTCTCAACCCTTGTTTCTGAAAACAACCCTTGTTTGTTGATGCTTTAACTTTCATAGGAAAAAATTAATAGGATCTACTAGATTCAATGTTCATTCTATAAGACCTCAATTGACTTCAAAATATGGCACGATTATACAAAGAACTACTGTATATTGGCTTTATCCCATCTGATTCACTTTCTATATGATGTTTAACCTATATAGTGTGGTTCAACTCGGCAAAGGATTATTAATGTTTCCTTATTTTAATTATTTGCAACCAAAACAAATATCATGAACAAGAAAGAAGCTGCATGCATTTAGTTCTAACTTCAAACCTGTTGAGGAGCCAGTGTATTTCCAGAAGCAACCGCATTAGCCAGCCGGAATGTGGACCTTATGATCAGTGATGGCAGCCCAGGAGCTATATTCTTCCAGGCGTCATCCCTAAAAGTCTTCTGCAAATCTGCAGCCAAGGAAGCCTGCTCACTCCACCCTGCCACTGCTGCATCGGCCACCCTCAACTCGATCATCCTCTCAACCAGCCAGTGCAGGTGCTTCGCATTCATCATGGATGAGTGAAGATTCAACCTCTGCATTGCCTCTCTTTCGTCATTCCCCCATGAAAGTCTAAAATCCGGCCTTGCGTACTTCCCCAAGTGATCCTTCACCATCTCCATACTCTTCAAGAAGGCCTGATCAAGAGCTCTCCTTACGCAATCCCTGGAAGAGTAATCACTAAGTAACTTTGCAACGAAGGCCTTCACGTTGACAGTGGCAACATTTGGATGGCTGCGGATAGCTGAATCTATCAATTTATGGAGCATTTCCTCCGATGTGCAATTCCCACCCCCATCCTCTGAGACAATTGGGGAAATCCTCGCTAGGAGATCATCACATTCCTCTAGTTGAAGCAAAGGTACCAAATTTAGCACCCCCTCCTCTTCCTCCTCCGTCCACGGCACTGCCTCGAGGAATCGTAAGCAAGCTCGGACGCAATCATCGAAGAGGAGTTCCATCGCCACGGGGAGCATCTCCAAAGCGTCGGAGACGGAACCGATCGCAGCGGAGAAATCCAGACTGTGGAGAAGTCGAATGACAGCGACGTGCACGTCGAAGGGGCCGCGGGGGCGACCGCCTCCAGCAGACGGGAGGACCTTGAGGTCGAGGCGATGCCGGATCCCGCTCCCAATGACGGAGGCGTGATTCCATCGCTCGGAGAGGAGGGCCTCGAAGTAACGGGAGCGGCGGAGTGCGGCGGAGCGGAGGTGTAGGTCTAGCGAGACGGGGTCGAGGTCGTCGACAAGGGAGTCGTCGAGCTCGAGGCGAAGAACGACGTCGGCGGTGGAGGGGTCATCGAAGCCGATATCCGTTAGGGTTCCGTCGGCGAGGGGAATTCGGCCGGCATATCCTAGTCGTTGGCGTTTCCGCAGTGACATCGTGTCTATAACGCTCATAACGGCGACGGCGACGGAGGCGAGACCGGAAAAACAGAAGTAGAGACCATCAGTTCTGTTGTCCTATATCCCCGCCTTAGATATTTTCCTCCGCGCGATTAATCTGACTCATGCTTTGAGATTCGTGTGTACTCCGTTTCTCATGCCATTCGTCCAAGCACGAATCGCAAAGTCGTTTTTAATCCAGTGGTTTCTTTCTCAAGCGATGGACGAATTACAGCCGTCAGAAAAACGACACGTGTGGTCCTATGGACAAGGCTGGGCCCACCAAATACGAAATGGTCGCCGGATCCCGACAAGATCTCAGCGGGATCCCTCTTTAGCGGCCAAGTCGATAAGATAATGATCTGGAATTATTTAATAATTTAATATTATTTAATGAAAACAATATTTAAAATGTTATTATGGCTTTTGAATTTTTTAATTATTTTTTATGAGTTTTAGAAATAATTTAAAACTTTAATATAAAAAAAAAAGAAGCTCAGAACCGAGTCATGTGAGGCGTCGCATAGCACCTTGGGCCGCAGATTCAAATTGGGCTGCTTGATAGGGCTCTAGGCCCATTAATACTCGATAAATGCTTTTTCCTCAAATTTATTTAATGGGATGAATTTTCAATCACGTTTTAAATTTAATCTAATACAATTAAATTCCACCTAACGAATAAACTAATTTAAGTTTATTCTACTAATGGATCCGTTCGGGTTGAACCCGAACCAGATGTGTGTCATCATTTTTAAAGAAAATAGAATCAAATGCGGATCTCGATTCGCCGACCCGATCCGTGTCCTGTATTTTTTTTATATATTTGCATAAAGGCCCTTGTTCGTCGCCGATATTTTAAGGGAGTCCATATTGCAGAGAAGAACCCTCGGGCTGCTTTGTTTCTTCAATTCTTCTTCCCCTTTCGTTCAGCTGTTCGATCGAATCAATTGTATTTCAGTAGTTGTTTACCTTTTGTTTTTTTTTCTTCTTCTTCGATCGAAGCATGCGCGCGATCTGGGTTTTCTGGCCTCGGTTCGGATTCTGGATAAGCGATTAGAGGCGAGATGGGTTCTAGGGATGAGAAGGGCAACGACGAGCCGTGGAAGGAGAGGGAGCGCGCGACGAGGGCTTGGCGCGTCGCTCTCTTCGGATTGGTCGGCGTCACTGCCACTGGCCTCGTGGTATGATCTCCCCTCGCGTCCTACAAGACTTCCTGTTCCGTACTTTTGGAGTTTGTTTATAATTTTCTTTTCTTTGGTTAACTTGATTTTGTATTGTAGTGGAGGGGAGATAATGAATTCGATATAAAAATAACATGATCGTGTTGCTAGAAAGATTGCATTTTTTTTTTCATCTTCCATGGATAACGGAATTGAGTCATTGTCGATTTTACCTCTGCCTCTGTTTCACTAGACAAATCTACACGTTGTTTGATCAGCGAGCTTAGCAGTCTTTTAAGATTGAATGGAGTCTAAACAAAGATCTTTTTTCATATGTTGAACTACACGATCAACCTTCTTTTGATTATTTTTTTTTCTATTTTTTATGCTGAATTTCAAGTGGGAGATGTGAAGTGAAGTTGGAATTTGCTCTAGTACTATAACGGTGTCATCAGTCTCGGAGTAGTTGATGAACTTTGAAAATGCTTTGCCAATTCCAATGTACTTAAATGAGATGAGTCGATCTGGTAAGTTTTTCAATATCTTTGGAGTAACAAGAGGCACCTCTAAGCTTATACACCTGATTCATAATTTTGGCAGTGTTCTTTGCTTCAAGACTGAAGAAGTGGTCCTTGTTCTTGTTTGAAATCTGTTATTTATTTCTTTCAATTAGAGCGAGAATTTTGATTAGTTGCTTGCTGTCCTGTATCAGGGAGGGCGGCAATGTTTAATCTGTCAGGTTTTTATGGTTGCATTTGACGTTTGTTTATATGCATGCCATGATCATGCCTTGCTTTCCTATTTCCATTATAGTGCTAGTTGTAAACATTCAAATCTCACACTCCTCTTTTCACTGATCGAGAATATTTCTCCCTCTCTTTGTACTAAAATTAGTTATATTGAAGATCTAGACTCTTGAAAAAATTTCCTATTATTTTTGGAGTTATTCTGGATTAACTTTGGGTTTCAACATTTCAGCATGGCGATGGTTAATATATATAGAGTTCATTGCTTGTAATTCTTAGGTGCTATTGTGTCCATATACTCCTTGACAAGTTAGTGTTATCTTGCTCATGTAGCAACTTAACTGGAATATATGTGGTCTTTGGCAGGCTGGTCAGTTGCGCAAAACTGCTGAATGGGTATACACTCAGGTAGAGTTAGTCTCTGGATTGTTACTTTTAGCATTGCAACTAGTATTTAAGGCATTCTTAGTTTTGCACGGAGTCTCTGTTGAAATAAATGCTACTTGTAACAAATGCTAATGCACCATACCAAGTATGCTGGTTTATCAATCAACTACTGAGAAAGTGAAAGATAAAAAGGTTCAGTTACAAATCGCTGATACCATAATCAATGGAATTGCATGTGGCAAGACAGAGTTAAAAAGCTGAACATATCCACTATCTGAGAAGCTTATAAACTTTAATATTCCTATGGATCAAGTTGAATGCAAGTGTTTCTTATTGTAAGTTCTAGTGCTAGGTTTGAATGGATGTTTTTGATACATCTTTCATTTTTTGGACCTTATAATAATAAATTATCATGACTATTTTATGGAAGATAAGTTGTTTACTGTGATAAAGAGGATTTATTTACAGTAGTCAAGAACAAACTTCATGAATTAGAAGTGGGAAAACACAACCTTCGTAGCCAAAAGGAAACAAAACATCAATATTGATCAATTAAAGCATGATTCCTAGTAACAAGAAAAAAAATATAAATTCATAAATCCAATCAGTCAATGTAGACTAGAAATCTGCTACCCTCAGTCAGATAGTGACAATTGATTTGCAATCCCTGTCTGACTAGATCTCCATCAGAAAACTCTTGCAACAGAAACTGGGTCTAAGCATCTATCTTTCTGATGATTAACCATAATTTTATTTCATGTGAAATAAGGTTAAGGCTTTTTTAAAGAACATGTTGGTCAGTTTCAGAAGTACAAACTCACTTCTCTAATGTAGCTTGGCAAAACTTATGACAAATTGTGATTGAATATATGTCATCCTCCCACTATGTTATACAAAGTCATGTGTACACATCTTGTATCAAAATAAGAAAGAGTTGGGGACAAGAAATTAACACTTAATGTGCAAGGAACTATTGCTTCCGTTTTGTAGTTTACTAATGACTTTATTCTCTCTTTCGTCAGTTGAGCAGATTACGATCCACTTCAACCTGGAGCAATGCAACAAGTAGTTCAAGTCATGAAGGTTCCAGACAAGAAGCTTGGAAAAGATATTACCGTATTAGAATGCCAGAGGAATATGAGGATGAGAGGGAGAGAGTTGTAAGTAATTCTTCATCCTTACATCCATAAGTTTTTCTACAAATTATTTTTCTTCAATGACTGTGGGTGAGATAATGGTTCTCTTTGTTTCACTAAATCACTGCGCACATTTTTTTTCCAGAAAGTTGTGGTTATATCTTGAGTAAAACTGGTGAGGTCAATGGAGGGATAAGATCCATATAGTGGATCCTAATCAGGTGGGACTCACATGGCTTGATGATTAAACATACCTTGGTTATATACCACCTAGCAATTGATTTTTACTGGTCTATTGTGGTCAAATCCACGCCAAAAACGAAAATATTAAAAAGAGCATGTTGATGGCATGTATCAACCCATTGCATAGCACATATGTAGGATGCAGGTGCTTATGTGGGGCCTCCATATATGGCCGCGTGTAGACAGCATATGCAACAGCATGGTGCACCTGATCCTGCCTATTGAAGCACCACATACGCTATAGATGATGTGGTCCCTTGCCCAAAGGTGTAAATAGCATATGTGACCACCTAGTCCACTTTTAAAAACCATGCTGAAATCCACATAGTTCCTGCCTTCTGTCCCAATTTTATTTATTCTTCGCATGGTGGCCCAGTTAACCTAGTCATATTGGGATTTGAATCAGTTAGGCCAAGAAGCAACCAGTGTCAGAATGATTGGATTAATGGAGTGTGATGATTAGAGAATGCTAGGAATGTGTATAAGTTGCTGGGCAGATGACCTAGTCAGTTGTTTTACTTGTAATTATTACATAGTTTTGAATTTGATGCAATTGCTGCCTCGAGGACAGATGCAGATGGTACTAAGCTGAATTATATAAAACACTTTATCGAACATTCATATTTGTATCTTTTGGCAACAGAAGTTCCATAATGTGTCTTGAGATAATTAAAATTATTCTTTATAGTGTTATTATCCATGCTACTTCTATTGTTTTGAAAATAACTGATGATTATGACTTCATTTTTCTTTTATGTAGGAGCGTATAAGACGAATGCAAAGTGTATTTAACAGGGAGAGAAATAGGCGTAAGACTTACAGGAGTTGGACCGACAATGACCCTGGCAAGTACCAGTATATACCACGTGAAGATTGGTACTACGAGACAAATACATCTTACAGCGACCATAAAAGTAGTTACAAATCCACCCCAAATTACAGGGGGCATTACACAATGTCCCATCATTACACAGTCTTAGGTCTTGACAGGTAGTAACTGAACCACTCTTTCTTTATTTCCTAGCAAATAAACATGACTTTTCACTTGTACTGCTAAACTTATTTTCTGTGTTGCGGACGACTTGCATATTTCTTGGCTCGTGTTTATCTTAGTTAGAGTAGTTTTTTCGTTTTTTTGCTTGAATATTGTATAGGGAGCGGATACACAATCAGTAAATTGTATAACAGAAAACCTTTGCTGATTAATTAGAAAGAACTTAAATTGTTAGATTACATTTGTCGCTCAGTGGATCCATGGGAAACAACAAGAACAAAAAGAACAGAAAAAAAGACGAGAATCCTGCATTGTAAGATGCAGGTAGATAAGTTGGTTATGTTCCATCAAATAACTGATAAATAGATTGAGATTTGTGGTTCCTTGACATGAATCAAAGTGTGGCCCTTGATTGACTTGTAACAAAAAATTTCCCTTTATCATATACTTTGTGGAATCAATTACTTCACAAGGTATTTGGTTTTTGAGAATGCTATGATACATATGCAGGCGTGGGACAAATTAGGTGTAGCTTTAATAAAAGATAAAACTAGGGATAATAGGTTAAGATGGTATAAATATGTCCAAAGGTGATTAATTATTCTAGGACTAGATGAGTTGAATCAATTTCATGAAATGTAAGGGGCAGACGAAATGGTATGAACATTATTTAATTGATCAAAACATTACTAGCAATTTAGGCTTGCACAGAGTTCATGGAGCAATAAGATCTATGTAACCAACCTCATATAGCGGGAAATAGTATACCGTTGATTCTTTTGATATTTGCATTAGCATTATATTCCCATAATTTGTTTCCATTTAGATTGGAGTGACTCAAGTAAAAACATGATATGATAATACATGTTATATAGCTATTATTTTAGGATTTGTGTTCTCCAAAGCTAATCAGTTTTATGCTTCTTCCCATAGGACAAGAGCAGAACCATATACCGATGCTGAGGTAAAGGTACACCTTTCCATCATCCGATCTCTTCTTCTTATCTAAATTTTGTTTCAACTTATATAAGATAATATATAAATGTTTAGGAAATTGTAAGAGATTTTCTATATATTATAGAAAATTGGAAAGTAGTAATTGTGGTTATACAAAAATGGAGAAGCTGTTTAACTAGAAAATTGATAAGGAATTTTGAACCGTTACCGTAGTAGTATAGTTCACTAAAAGCAATATTTTATTAATTGTTTACATCTGTTGTTCACATTTAGGTAGTTATTTTTCCTTCTAATTTGAGCTCATTAACATAGACTAGATGTTGTCTTCCGAAGTATGTTAAACAAATAAATTAAAATTGATACACTAGATTCGATCGGGAACAATCCTGTGTTATTATCGTCTGACCTCACCTGAATGTTTAGGCTTACAGGCATCAGCTCTATAAATTTCGTATTTTATTTCCGTGTTGTCTTCTGACTTGATTTTCATGTATGCATTGCAGTCTGCTTTCCGCACAAAAGCAATGGAGCACCATCCTGATCAAAACCAAGAGAATAGAGGTAGTACCTGTTTCTCATCTTCCATGTAATGCACAATATATCTATATTGTGTCTGGAATTTGTTGGTTACAATATATTTGATGATGGAAGGCATATCATTCTTCTTATTGTAGTGGCGGCCGAAGCAAAATTCAAAGAAATTATGATGTCATATGAAGCCATAAAATCGGAGAGGAAAAATCAAGGGTGCTGAAATATATGCTCATGCGTGTAGATATTGGTCATTTCGGAATAAATAAATATATTCAGGAATACATTCGCTTCGCAAGCAGAAAAAAAAAAAGAAGCAAGCTGGGGAACGCTGAAATGGTGCAAACGTTGTAAAGTTTGAGCACAGGAGCATTGGTCTTCCATGGTGTTCTTGACAGTGAAAATAGCAACTCAAGTTCATTTCCTTCCCTGAATTGTTGAGCTTCAGCAATTGTTTTTTCTTCCCTCTGGAAACTTGCTTTCCCTAAATAATTATAGTGGCTGCAAACTGTTATATTCTTCAATTTCTGCTAAAATTCATGTTCTAATTGATACTGTATGAGTATCAATTACTGTAAAGTGAGCTGTTACGAATGATGCCCATATGACAGTACAATTTTTATGGGAAAATTGTCATTTGAATAATCGTTAGTTACTATTTTTTTTGTTTATTGCGGATGAGTTTTCACGGCGGCATAAGTTCTTACGATAAGCATATAATACTTTCCTTTACCATTTTTGAGTTCATCTTAATTGTTAGTGAATTTGTCAGCATTTCTAGCTTCCTGGTGTTGATTTGCAATTGTACTAGTAATTATATTTTTTTTAGTTGGCTTCAGGTATTTAACTTATGTTAATTAATTCCAGGAGTGATTAGTCTAGTTTCATAAAAAAAATTAATTGACCATCAAAATAAATTGAAAGAATCTAAGACTCGAGAAAGCATCTGGCGCTGCATTATTTTCCCGAGGGCTGTACTAGTAATTATGTTGCTACTTCTCCAAGTTGTTTTCACTCAGAAAATCACTTTGTGAAATGTTTTATTCAGTTTGAAGATATTGAAAAACTCAAGTAGTGACTGAAATACTGAGCACCAAAAATTTGAGAACAAGTCATGGGATTATGGTTCAGATGAATAGGTGTTCGCATTAAGTTTGTGTTGTCTTAATAAAATCATGCTTATATCACCGATGGATGGGTAGGTCAGAACAAAACACTTAATTCTTGCACTCACGTGGAAATAAAAGACATGGATCTAACTTGATCAGTAAACACATAGGAAGCCATTCTCTAGCCCTTATCTTCCGATCCTGCCTTCCATCAATATATGCAATTACTAATTACGATTTCATTTCCAAATTCTCAAATAAAAGAGAAATGCAAGGTTGCCAAAATCTCATTTCACAATATGAGAGTGAATAATGTTTGTGGAATCCAAGCTCAATGGCTCAAGCTTCATTCGATCTGAACAAGTTCAAGAGACATGCTTACAACAGAAATTGACAAAAAACAAAATGGCACTTGAGGTTCAATACCCCCAGTTCTCGCTCACAGAGACATCAATTGACAGGTGGAGTCCTATAATATGCGGGAACTGTTACAGGGAAGAACATTTGCCGAACCCCTTCAGCCTTGATGATGGGGAAAATGATAGCTGATGCACCCTGCAAAGGCAGAAGACTCCCTATGTAAATGGTTTTAGTAATAGACTATGGCTCAGCAATGAGGATAATCTATTTGAATTTATATGAGAGAGAGAGAGAGATTTCAGTTCAGGAAGGATGCACAAGGCTAGCATACTACTTACAGAAATCAGTCTAGCTCCAATCCACATTCGCTTCAGAGACGGAAATGGCAACAATAGACGTCCAACGCCAAATATAGCAACAGCAAAGAAGTGTGCAACCAAACTCAATGGCCTGGGATTAAGGCCTGAGAGTAATGAAACGGGCCCATTTGAGAAAACACCACCTAGACTTAGATAGTCGAAACATGCTTGGCGCATTTCATTCCTCGCTTGATCAGGTGATGCACTAAAAACCTTATAGAGCGCGCCAGCCAAAGTATTGATTGTAGAAGCAATTGGCTGCAGAAATAAAGAGGTAATCACCATCCCAAGAATACTAGTGTGAAAGTAGACAGAATATGATTTCACGTACAACATATCGGATTCAAACTTACTAAAAGATGTCGTGTTTACCTTCCGTAAGGTGTAAAAAGATTCCAAATATTTACAGAGAGATGGTGCATCATGGAGATCACGAAGAGGCCTAAGAAGATTATTCAACACGGCAATATCAGACAAGGCCACAGTCATTCCTCCACCGGTTAGAGGATGGCGCATATTGAAAGCATCTCCCATTAACAGTGCTCCAGGTGTGGGGTGTGGGACTGCTGGCATGCTCCTATTGGTCATAGTTCTAATATTTCCTTTGTCGATAGCCTTTATAAAAGCATCTTGCAGTTGCTCAGGAAGCTATTGAATGCACATTGTGTTAGCCTCAGTCTATATATTCATATTAAGAGGGTGCATACCATCCACACAGAAACACACTCCATAACTAAAAGCAACAGAAGCACTAAACAAGGTTTTTTGAAACTACCTGAGGTGCAACTAGGGTCTTCAAAAAGCTGGTCATTTCACCATTTGCTAGAGAAGGTAACTTCTGACCTGGCACGTCGACCAAACAGCGGACCTCTGAGCTACTGATTGGATAGAACAAAATGGGTGAAGGATCAGCCAAGATAACATGCCCATGGTTCGGGAATGGAAGTTGGCAGTTCTCTAGAATCAAACCAACAAAAGAAGAGGGTATATCGACCTGCAAAAAGATGCTATCAAATCACTGCAGTAAGTTCTTGTAAACTTTGTTTGGTAAATCTTACAAAGAAGAAACACAAAATAGCCACACACGACTACTGAAGCAGAGAGACCGAGTGTTTGCACTGTTATCCAATGAGCCAAGCATTGCAACCACAAAGGTGTGGAGAACTTTTCTGAGAGCATAACCCAAGAAACCTACAGAATCCTTGATTATGAAGAAGGGACCAACAAGCAGCCAACCTATTGTCCCATTATCTTTGGACCTGAGCAGTCTAACTCAGACTTTCTTATAAGGAGCCACCTATGCCACCTATATTGACCATATCATTTATTCATAATTGCTTGAGTGTCCTTTTGGACCAGTAACACATAGTAACTTTTCCCACGCTAGAGGAGGCTCACTCGGGCAATTTAAGGTACACAAGTTGTAAGACCTCCTAAGTTGAAGTTATTGCCTGATAGTTCTTCAAACTTAAGCATACATGAATTTGCAAAAAGAAAATGCCAATGCATCTTTATGTGCATCTCAAAGGTTTCTGCTTGGAACAGATGGTATCTAGTTATAAGATATAACACCAAAAGCGATATGGCAATTGACAAATTTAGAAAACTTACAAAATCATAGCCTTTAGACATAAGTTTTAGATAACCATAGTTGTGCTACTAGTTGCAGACATCACAAAGGTTGAAGTATTATTATCTTATTTTACCTTAGGAGAGCAAAGGGACTTCCGCAAATTTGAAAAGCAGCCATCACATACAATTGTAAGAGGTGCAAAAGCTTTAAATTCGTCACCAGCTTTATTCTTGTAGGCTACCCCTTTCACTATTCCATTCTCTTCAAGTAATGATGTCACAGTGCCCTGTTCCAACTGCACACTGAAAATATTTTTGGATCTGATGAACTTTACATTTCTCTAGATAACCCACAGTGATGAAATAAGGCAAAATTAAGCATAACAAAAAAGAGTAAGCAATTTATTTGTTGCCTAACTAAGCATTGCAATATTGTAGAGAACTAAACATGCCATTAACTTAAATGTATTATTATCAATGCCACATGCCAAGCTTCTGCACCAATATATTAGATTACATTAAGAAGTTAGTAAAAAATCAGTTACAAAGAATTTTTTTCATAAGTTTGAGAAGTCTGACACAAGGAGCAACTTGTGGTCTGTAGTTTTTTAAATCTATATGATGAAGCAGGATAGTATTCTTTGGTGGTTGGAACAACTCGCATGATCTATTTTTCATATTAATGTTGTGACGTGGTAGTAGAAAAATGATTACTTGGGCAAAGATGCAGCCTTCTCACGCATCCTTTGTATGAACTTCCCATGATGAAAGCTCCTCCCTGCAACATCAAAATGAAACTTTTCCAAAGGATAAGCAAGTTTAGTATTTCTCCCATCTTTAAAAAGAGCATAACCAAGCACCCGTTGAGCATCAATTTCTTCAACACAATCTGGTGAAGTGACAAAAAAAAAAGCTTATCAGATGAAGATCTCCTAAATAACAATCAGATTATATATAATCAGGAAAGAATAAATTTAAAGTTTGCTCCAACTTGTTGAAATTGCAACATGAACATATGACACAGAGACATTTTTTTTTCTGGTATCTGAATCATATAAAATACAGAACAAAGACAGTTTTTTTATTAATTACCCTCAAGGCCCAACTCAACCAACTTCAGGTAGCCTCCAGGTTGCAAAAGTTCGCCGACAATTCTGTCAGGTTCTGTTAAATCTCTCTCTATAACGTGTACACGTCTTCCATCCTACAATCAAAATGAGAAGAAATGTCATTCATGAGGCTTAGTTACTGTCAAACACAAGCATCCAACAGAAGTTATCAAAAAAATCAAACTATTAATTAAGGGCAAAATTTAGGAATAAAAGAGGAGTAACTACACCATCAGCGAGCATAAAAGAGATAGTTGTGCACTTTGTAAGAATTAGGTATGGATCTTCTTAAGGGCTGTCCTGGGCTCTAGCCCGGCCCAAAGAATTTTTTTTTATTACCTATTGTAAAAAAAAATTCACCATTAGATTATTACACATTGGTTCTTTTTATAAAAAAGTTTTTTACTTAGCCCACCCCTTCCACACCCAAAGCCCAGCCAACTTCCTTTTCCTGGATCGTCCCTGGTTAGAATATGGCATACATCACCAATGCACCTGCAGTGAGCTGTGACACCACAACAACCCCTCTTGCAACAGTCAATTGCCCCCCTTACCTTGATGGCTAATCAAAAAAAGGAATTGATCTATGCTTCCCTTGGTTTCCTATGTACTCTTTGTTTCTGGATTAAAAAAAAACACACATCTATTGAAAAGATGATTAACTGCATGGGAAATGCACCTATACTTCCTGTACCTATGAATGCAAGACATGCGTTGAAGGGGTTTTTACTCCAGGTACTCCACTCTCAAGTGGAGAAACTTGTTACAGACCTTACAATCGGGCTTTATCCTTCTTGGTTATTTTTTTTTTTCTATTGGATTGGTGCATTCCAGGTGAACATATATATACTGTGAAGCTTTAGATGCATCATTCCTTCAATTTGACAATTTTGTGACTTCACCTATTGGGTTAACACCACTCTAGTCTCAATTTTGGGTATTCAAACTACCAAAGCACTGCTGGTAGAATCAGACTTAAACAAGGTAGGTGCTCAAATTAGCTACCTCAATCACCTGTGCGTAAAACATGGAGTTGTCTACGCCCCAAAGGCATGCAACTTAATTGTCATCTTTTTATCTCCCTTGGTAGAGGAAATACATAGAAGGTTGAGTGTAATCAAAAAACAACCTCCTCCAACACAATATGACAAACTCTCTTACTCCATGGAGAATGCAAATTTGTATGATATGAAAGAAAGAAAAAATTGAAATTTGGGCAAATTGTTTCCCAAATCATGTACATCATTCTTCTTAATCATTGATGAACATTTCTTTAACTTTCTTTCAAGTAGAAAACTCTCCTCTTTGAAGCTCAGTGATCTCCCAAAACCTTTGCATGATGCCACTATTATAGCACACTTCTAGAGATGAAATCATGACAATAGCCGTCACCACCACTATAAATTTCAAAACGCTTTTAAAAAAAAGAAGGTTCTGATAGTGCCATTAGTTTTTGGACCACGCCCATGGTATAGCGGTCCCCTCCCCCCACACCAGTGTATACCTGTTTGCATGCAGCACTGGGCTCCCCATCCAGGCTCAACAAACATGCTCTGGAAGTGATTCCCGTAAGAAATCACCTTTTTACCACTCAGTTCACAGCATCACAACCGATCCCGGGTCTGCAAGGGCCAAAGGGAGAAAACTCTCCACCCAAAAAGAAATGGAAAACATCTGGCATTATCATATAATTTGATTCTTACCCATGATTTCATATTTGAAAAAAAAACTTATATGTACGAATTAAGATGAAATTCACAGTACCACATGCTGGCCATAAAAAAATATATCACCACTGCAAGAAAACTGAGAGAAACGTCCCAATGCTTCTCAATCAACCATTACGGCCAATAATCAAAAGCAACAAATCCAAAATCCCCGAATCAACATCAACGCACCAACCAGGAAAAAAAAAAGCATCATCACCTTCCCGAGCGTGTAGGCTAGGGCAGACCCAGCGACCCCAGCCCCGACGACGATGACGTCTGGGCCTCCACTCCCGTCGCTCTCGCAGCCGTTCTGCACCTTTCCGGTGACAAATGGATCTCCGGCGCTGACCTTCTCCCTCCTCCGGGTCTTCCGTACCCGGATTCCGGCGATAAAAAGACACGCCAAAATCGAGCTTCCGATGACCGCTAGGAGAGAATGCCCCGTCATCTCCCTCGCCGGAGAAAGCCCTCTCGACCTCCACTCCTTTCTCGGGATCTCCATGGCTCACGGTGTGCTCTAAATAGCGGTGAAGAATGACGTCAAGGTTCCCGTCTTCCGCGGTGGGCGTACCACCTTTCGCTTCATCCGAACCAAACCGATAATTAGACCCAAACCAAAACCAAAACTCTTTTTGGTTTCATTACAATGTTCCGCAGGTCCACTCGGCGCTTTACGAGCTGGAGATTTCCGCCTTCACGTGAGCTGGATTCGACATTTGGACGGCAGCTACGAGGGAGGGATCAAGCCGTCCATCAGGCAGGGCCGCGGTAGGGATCGGTCGAGATTCGTGCTAAAAGACGACAAGGGACACGCGGGTGGGCCTGAGAGCGTGGAGATTAGACGAGTAAATAATTGGTAGGTTCAGCGAACTTTGACGTCCAACGTGGCAGTCAGAGTAGAATAAGGCACTTTCTCGGGACAAGTGCTAAAAATAATTTCCCTTTCTGTTCAGATTTTTTTTTCCATTAATTATAAATCATAACGTACCGAACCGCGTACGTAAAATTGTATCTTACTTAAATCACATATATAATACTATTCTTTAAAGATCTTCTATTTATACCTATATCTTTAAATATTAATTTAATACATTATTTAAAAATTAAATTTTTTAATATGAATCAAATTAATTTATATTTAAAAAACTATTATTTTCAATATAATATCTTAAATTAATATTTAAAAATATAAATATAATTAAAAAAATAAATGAACACCTAAAATCTAATTTTATATCATTTCGATCTCTAGGTTTATTAATCGATTTGGTCAAAATCGACTGATAGACCATTAGTCACTTTCGATAAAAATCGACTGATGGACCTAAAAATTAAGAATGATATGAAATTAAATTTTATATGTTCGTCTAATTTTCTTGATTATATATATATTCTCAAACATTAATTTAACGCAATATATCAAAAAATAGTAATTTTTTGAACATCAATTGAATTTCAATTTTAGTCAAAATTGATTGATAGATAGAGAATTCGAAATAACACAGAAGTAAGTTTTATATGTTCGTCTAGTTTTATTATATTTATGTTCTCAAATATTAATTTGACATAATATGTGAGAATAATAATTTTTTAAATACGAATTATTATTTTTTTTAAAAAAGTTATGTTTGAATAGATTACTATATTGTAACAATCGATTCAGCATGTTTTTGTAACCATGAATTGTCAATTTAATCGATTGATGCAATCAATTATATTTATTTTATAAAAAATGATTGTTTTTAATATATTTTATCAAATTAATATTTAAGTACGTAATATAATCAAAAGAATTGAACAAATATATAGGACTTGTTTCATGTCATTTCGAATTTTCTAGATTCATTAATCGATATTGCCCGAAATCAATTAATGATTCATCAATTAATTTTAGCCGAAATCAATTAATAAATTTAAAAAACTCAGAGTAATATGAAATCAAATCATATATATTCCTCTAATTCTCTTTATTATATTATAATTTGATATAAATATATTAAAAATAATAGTTTTTTTAAATACGAATCAATTTTTAGTTTCGATCAAAAATATAAATTTAAAAAATTTAAAATAAAATTAAGTTATATATATTTATTTAATTTTCTTAATTATATACATTCGAACATTTAACATAATACGCAGTCATTTTTTTTTAATATTAATCAGATTTTTTAATCATAAAAAAAAATTAACAACCGATTCCAAAATTTACGAAGGAGTAAATTTAATATGAGATTTATAATTTGATAATTTTAAAATTTAGATATATAATTTAAATAATATGTAATTTTAACATGCGGT
>JBBUKS010397328.1:0-40351 GCA_038050645.1 Hedychium gardnerianum
TTCTTTTTCTGTTACGACTTTTTCTTATTTCTTAGGCTATTTAAACAAGGGTTAATACTCTTGTAAAAACATGTTAAATTTGGTTTTGATTTGAATACAAATTATTTTTTGTTTAAACCTAGAGGCGACTCCTCTTTGTTGGCGAATCCCCTTCTTCTTACACTTTCTCTACAATCTCTATTCAAAAGTCGCACTCGGAGATTTCTCCCCTGCGCCAGCAACCTACAATAACATCAACTTTTAGTGAAGGAGATTACTCTACCAAAGAAATGACTATCACAATCACCGGTCGATGAATTGTGTCCTTCACTTATTTTATATAATTTTATCATAAACTAATACTTTAATATTTTTATGTTTTAAGTCTAAATTATAATTAAATCATATTAAGTGATACAATTTCTCCCCTGCGCTATAACTCGGTCAAATCTAACATTAACTCGGTCAAATCTTTGGGTGATTATTGTAATTTTAATGGAACATGCACTGCATCCTCAAATAATCTGCCATCTGCAATCTCTCGAATGACCAAAGTCTTATAGTCATCACCATAAAGTACCTTGTCATATACTAGCTCTCTAGTTGACTCAGTCTTGTCTTCATCGTAAATTGGATCATCGAATATTTTGATATTGTCGTCTATATATTTTTCAAGAAATTTTTTATCCAAATTAAAATAAAAGAACTTACGACTTTTAAGATCTCGGGCACTACGATCACAATGTGAGGCTTCCTCAGCCGGAACCTGCCTATCACAACCTCAACTACGTTCCTCACGATCTTTAAGATATTGCGCCGCTAGACACTCAAATAACTCTGTGACTTGTCTCTATAGATCTTCGATGAGCTTGTACGATACACTTCGATCTTGGTGCGAGACTTCCTCAGCCGAAACCTGTCTTTCATAACCACGATCACAACCACAATGATCATCCATAGATCTAAGGCTTTGATACTAACTGGCACAGGGGAGAAATCTCCGGGTGCGACGTTTGAATAGGGGTTACAAAGAAAGCGTAGGAAGAAGGGGATTCTCCAACTAAGAGGAGTCTCCTCTAGATTTAAACAAAAATAAATTTTATTCAAATCAAAACTAAACTCAACCATATTTTTACAAGAACACTAACCCTTGTTTAAATAACCTAAGAAATAAGAAAAAGTCATAACAGTAAAACAAAACTAATCCTAAAAAAAATCTAAACTAAGTTTTAGAAAAAAAAAAACTAATTCTAAAAAAGGGAGAATAAATTTAAACTAACTTTTAGAAAAGAAAATGAATCCTAAAAATTTAAAACAAATAAAATAAAAGGTTAAATAACTAAATCTAGAATTTTAGTGGCGACTAGAAAGTCGATTCCGCCTCGTCCATACTTCGAATACAACACAATCGCGTCAGGAGGCCATAGATTGGTCATCTTTCTTGTCGGTAGTCTCGATCATCCTTTTTCAAGGCCCCAAAGGGAGGTTGATAGCCTCGTCTTCTTCTCGTCACAACTCGAAGGGGAACATAGGGGTATCGGAGGACATAAATTGGTTGTACTGCTGGATACTCCTGCATCAGACAACTTTTGATTTACCAACACTTGACGACTTTTTAACCCGAGGCATCTGATACAGGAGCATCGAGCAGCATGACCAATTTATGCTCTCTGATACAGTTACGTTCCCTTTCGAGCTGTGACGAGAAGAAAACGAGGCTACTAGCTTCCCTTTTGGGCCTTGAAGAACGATCGGGACTACTAACAAGGAAGATGACCAATCCGTGGACTCCTGACATGGTTGCGCTCTATTCGGAGTCTGGACAAGAAAGAATCGACTTTCTAATAGCCGCCAAAATTCTAGATTTAGTCTTTTAACCTTTCTTGTATTTATTTAAAATTTTTAAGATTAGTTTTCTTTTCTAAAAGTTAGTTTAGATTTTATCTCCTATTTTTTTAGAATTAGTTTTCTTTTCTAAAACTTAGTTTAGATTTTATCTTTTTTTTAGGATTAGTTTTCTTTTACTTTTTCTTTTTCTGTTACGACTTTTTCTTATTTCTTAGGCTATTTAAACAAGGGTTAGTGCTCTTGTAAAAACATGTTGAGTTTGGTTTTGATTTGAATAAAAATTATTTTTCGTTTAAACCTAGAGGTGGCTCCTCTTTGTCGACGAATCCTCTTCTTCCTACGCTTTCTCTGCAACTTCTTTTCGAATGTCGCACTCGGAGATTTTCTCCCTTGCGCCAGTTGGTATCAGAGTCTTAGATCTATGGATGATCATTGTGATCGTGATCGTGGTTGTGAAAGACAGGTTTCGGCTGAGGGAGTCTCGCACCAGGATCGAAGTGTATCGTACAAGCTCATCGAAGATCTACAGAGACAAGTTATGGAGTTATTCCAACGTCTAGCGGCGCAAGATCTTGAAGATCGTGAGGAACGTGATCAAGGTTGTGACAGACAGGTTCCGACTGAGGAAGTCTCACACTGTGATCGTAGTGTCCGAGATCTTAAAGATCATAATTTTTTTTATTTTAATTTGGATAAAAAATTTCTTGAGAGAAATATGGACGACAAGATTGAAATAGTCAGTGATCCGATTTATGATGAAGACAAGACCAAGTCAATTAGCGAGCTAGTATATGACGAGGTACTTTATAGTGATGACTATGAGATTTTGGTTATTTGTGAGATTCCAGATGACGGATTATTTGAGGATGCAGTGTATGTTCAATCAGAATTATAATAACCACCCATAGATTTGACCGAGTTAATGTTAAAGGATCTTCCTCCCATTCTACCACTTACGAGATGACTTTTGATTTACCCATACTTGAGGACTTCGGATCTCAAATACACTATCTTGAACTCGAGGACGAGTTCTTTTCAACTCGGGGCGTCTGATGCAAGAGCATCCAGTAGTACAATTAATTTATGTCCTCCGATACGCTTATGTTCCCCTTCGAGCAGTGATAAGAAGAAAACGAGGCTATCAACCTCCCTTTTGGGCTGATCGAGACTACCAACAAGGAAGATGACCAATCAGTGAACTCCTGATGCGGTTGCGCTCTATTTGGAGTCTAGACGAGAAGGAATCGGCTTTCTAATAGTCACAAAAATTCTAGAATTTGTCTTTTAACCTTTTCTTTTATTAGTTTTAAATTCGTATGATTAATTTTTTTTTAAAAAAAAGTTAGTTTAGATTTTATTTTTTATTTTTTAAGAATTAGTTTTTTTTAAAACTTAATTTAGATTTTTTTTAAGGATTAATTTTTTTTTACTTTTTCTTTTTCTTCTGTTACGCTTTTTTTTATTTCTTAGGTTATTTAAACAAGGGTTAATGCTCTTGTAAAAATATGTTGATGTTAATTTTGATTTGAATAAAAATTATTTTTTTGTTTAGAATAAAAATTATTTTTTTGTTTAAACCTAGAGGTGACTCCTCTTTGTTGGCAAATCCTCTTCTTTCTACGCTTTTTCTACAACCTTTTTTCGAACGTCGTACCAAGAGATTTCTCCCATGCACCAGTTGGTATCAGAGCCTTAGATCTATGGATGATCATTGTGATCGTGGTTGTGAAAGACAGGTTCCGATTGAGGAAGTCTCGCACCAAGATCGAATTATACCGTACAAGCTTATCGAATATCTACAGAGACAAGTCACAGAGTTATTTCAGCGTTTAGCGGCGTAAGATCTTGAAGATCGTGAGGAACATGGTCGAGGTTGTGACAAGCATGTTTCGATTGAGGAAGCCTCACACTGATTATAGTATCCGAGATTTTAAAGGTCGTAAGTTCTTTTATTTTACTTTGAATAAAAAAATTCTTAAAAAAATATAAACGACAAGATCGAAATAGTTATAACTGTATATCAATTATAATTTTGTAATTATTATAAAATATTCCTAGTTCAAAATTTAAATGAAAATTTTAAATAAAAGATAATAACGTGAATAATATAATAAAAAATAATCAAATCATTTTACAAGACAAATTGATGGAGTGGCACCATAAAAAAATTAAAATAGGCACCTTTGATTTAAATTTTTGTTCAAAAATATTTTCTCTATAAATCAATATCGAAAAAAGATTATTATCTAATTTATTCGATGATTGATAAAAAAAAATTTCATACGTACGAGTAAATTGATTATTTTTTAGATTAATTGTTTTTAAGAATCGAATATTTAATTAAAAAAAAATATTGCCCCACATCATCTCTGACACACCGTCGCTTAACACGTTGAAATTCTGTCCGCCAGGTAAACGGATGCTTTCCTTTCTCTCTTCCGAGAAACTTCCTCTGTCAAACGGCTCATCGGATCTTCCACGATAAGATAAGAATCCACGCGGCAGCCTTCGTCTCAAAGTCTTGGGAAAATGGAGCCGCCTCCGCCGACGACAACGGGGGCCATCACCCTCCGGAAGTTCGACCTCGCCGACGTCGACGACTACATGGTGTGGGCCTCCGACGACCGCGTCACGGCCTTCTGCCGATGGGACAGCTACACCGACAAGGAGGCCCTCCTCCGGTACATGCGCGACGTGGTGTTGCCCCACCCCTGGTACCGCGCCATCTGCCTCGACGGCCGCCCTATCGGCGCCATCTCCGTCGACTCTGGCTTCGGGTGCGACGGGTGCAAGGGCGAGCTGGGCTACTTGCTAGCCGCCGCCCACTGGGGCCGCGGCTACGTCACGGAGGCGGTGCGGCAGGCGGTGGCGACCGTGTTCCGGGATCTGCCGGGGCTGGAGCGGGTGGAGGCGCTGGTGGACGTCGACAACAGGGCGTCGCAGAGGGTGCTGGAGAAGGTGGGCTTCCAGAGGGAGGGCGTGCTGAGGAAATCCATGCTGCTCAGGGGAATTACCAGGGACACGGTCATCTTTAGCTTTCTTTCCACCGATCCTTTCCTGCCTTAGCTTCCAAGCGATCATCTCAATGATTTCCTTTGCTGTTACTGAAGTTGTTCAAAAGTAACTATCCTATGAAGAAATGTTCTATGAACTCTAAATTATTCATTTTTATTATCTACGAGAAATTTGGTTGATTAGGATTACCTGTTATGGATAAGATCGGATCCTTCGTGATTCAATTTTATACTGGAAAAGAACAGCAGGGCCCATCAATAATGATGAGCGGACAGAGCCGCTGGAGCAGGAGTCACTGTATCAATTTAGAAAGTTTAATAATTTGACCATCAATATTATAAAAGAAAGTTTAATAATTTGACCCCCTATGAGTCAATTTAAAGCAAAAATAGTTGAACAAATCCATTATTTTCCTCAGTGGAACAGCATGACTGATTAACATCCTCTCTAATACCTCACTGAATTCCTTCCCTGACGGCAAAATTTTAACAACCAAAAAAAAACTACAGATCACGTAGGATCATAATCCAGAAGCACCAAAAGAATTGCAGAAACAAGGGTATGCTCAACTAGATTGACTGCAAATTTTGATAGGTTGAACTTGCATTATATTTTGATTGATGTCTCTTCCAATGAATTGTCTGCGTTACTGAGCTTCTCTTTTTTCTGGCACTCACTATTGCAGAAGCCTTTCTCACCTCTGAAAGACAAGAAAATGTCGATATTACATATGACCATGTGAAGGAAACATACTGAATCACTGAAATTCCAAGTAGAACTGTGGAAACTGTTTTAACTGTAACATGGTGTAAGAATCATTTCTTCAATGACAGTAGAAAATTCACTAATAGAAGGGGCACATGAAAGGTCACTTTCCCTAGCAAATCCAGGTGAAGTAACCCTATATTGAAGGCATGAAGACATCAGATTGATTTTACTTTTCGCGGATCATGAAGGCAGCCATTACCAAAGATTGGGGGACCTCAGCAGTGAACCCTGAAGACATGAGGCCCCAGTAACAATGGCAGGGACAGGGCCTAGTGCATGGAATTCTGAACATGACTCCAACAAAACAAAAACAATCAGGCAGAATTAAGCAAATATTAAGTTAGTCAAGAGCCAGAAATTTGCCTAGGGTAACAAAGCATCAATCTCACTGACTGTTGACCTAACCCAAGGAGAGAAAAGAAGTAGTCCATGGCCCTCTACAGAAATAAGCTCTCACATGAGTGGTTCCACAACACAAGCAACTATAGAATAATTTCAGGCAGATCTTGAAAGGAGTATCTCTCCATTTATGATTACAATCTACAATCCAAGATTATGCCATTACTACCTCACATAGAATGAAGATTTTGCTACTAGTTCTGGTTTGCATATTGCTTAGTTGAATTTTGTAGAAGCTAATCAATGGAAAAAGAATTGAACTAAAAAGAGGAGCAATTGATTTGCAAGACTATTTTAGAGAATAATAGAAACTCAAACTTGAATCCATGTCTACTGTAAATGTAAGCTTAACCAGCCATATACCTATATATGAAGTTGTCATTTCCTTGGCCAAGATTCTTCTTGCATGTATAGCAGAAGCTCAAGAAATCATTGCTAAGGTGGTCTCTGCTATCAGTTGATGCAGGGCTGCTGCTTTCGGTGGAAGCAGTGAATCCTTCTCCACAGCTCTCCACTATGCAATTGTCAAAAATGTGCGTGGTTCTTGGATTTGGACCATGAGATATCACACAAGTGTATTCCTCCAAGAGTTCCATCTCGCTGATAGAGATGCGCCCAGCAAAAACCCTAGGTGAAGAAGAAACCGGCATCTCCAAGCCCAGAGAATTCCGAGCAGGGGAGAGAAGAGCCAGTTGGGATTCTTTGTTCTTGACGCCAAACTCTATCGGGGATCCGACCGGAGACATCGAGCCGGGGCAAAGGGAAGGAATCCGGATCTTGAGCTGCGACCCAAATACCACCGTTCTAGACTTCGATTTGAGGTAAGCTTCGACGGATTTCTCATCGTTGAGAGCGTCAATGATGCCGAGCCCGACAGCCTCGGAGTCGCCAAATGATCCAGCGTATCGGTTGTTCTCTCCGCCACAGGATTTGGCAGCATCGGAGAAGAGATGACGGCCGATCGAGGGCAAGCTCTTGGTCTCAAGTATGGAAGTCGGGCTCATGGCGGCTTCGGAGTCCGAGGAAGTACTTGAGGAGACCCCAACAAAGAGCCTTGGAGAGGGGAAGATAGAGAAAGCCCTGGACTTGCTGCAGCAGCTGCTACTGGAAGAAGGGAGGGAGTGGAGATCAGACATTAGGGCTTGTTTTCCACCGATTGCTCTCGATCTCTTCCTCAGCATCCTGTTCGCCAAATCCTCGACGCCATGAAAGTTTCAAAAAGTGAGAGATAAAAATTAGGGGATTCTGCTTCCAATAAGAAAACATGAACAGACCTAGGGTTTGGTACTGGAATCTTCTTCTCCCCTGTAGCTCCACCGCACAACTTCGAATGATCCAAAGATTGCAATTTCAAACAAGAACACGAAAAAAAAAATTGAACAGATTGTTCACAGAACGCGATCTTCCTTAAATCTTTTCGGATCAAAGCAACACTTTTTAGGACATTGTTTCAGCAAAACAGAACACAATGCCTAGTCGATCCTGATTCCTCTCGCGGGAGTTTCAATCTCAGAAAAGAAGAACGAAGAGGACGTCGAACTTGAATCTTAAAAATCCAAAATTGAGTAGAGAAAACTCATCAAGGAGGCGCCTTTCGCCTCCCTCGATCGCTCTCCGTGAGAGCGGCATATCAAAATCTATCGTTTAGGCATCGAAGATTTGGCGGAGGCGATGGATCTCTTCGCTCTGTGCTTATTTAAAGAGCGATGCCATGTAGCTTGCGTTTGGCTCGGAAATCATATCGCTACACGTGTCAAATGGTGGGGCCATCATGACCTTGCGGTCATTCAGATCATAATTACACATTTTAAGCTGAAAATGAATTTCATTGTGTATAAACTAAGTGCTAGGGATTTTAAGGCAATTTACAGATAAACTAATGATTGTAATTTTAAATATATTTGAGTGATGCGCGTTTAAAATGGTGAAATTCTCAAAAATCATATTAGCTTTCAGATTTTATAAGAGTATACATTTTATTTAATATTATCTTAATATTAAATTTTAAAAAACAATACTATTATGATATTTCATTTAAAAATTATCACTGATCTTGATTTTGAAAATTAACACTACAACAAAATCAATACTATAATGATGTTAATTTTAAGAATTATGTAATATTAAAGTGATTTTAATTTTTAAAATATAATATTATAATGATATTATTCTTTAAAATTTAATATTATAATGATACTATTCTTTAAATATATCATCAAAAGTGGTTGAAAGGGGTAAAATAAAACATAAATATATCTTTTGAGAAATTTAAAAATTAGATGTGTTATTTAAAATTTTCATAACCTTAAATATTATTTTAATAAATTATCGAATATATTTATCAGTCGCGTTATGATTTTAGTTTAATCAAAACTATTTTTTTTAGATATATAATCATCGTCACTTTCTTGTTAGCGACTTCACGTATACATCGGGCCCATGCTGCTTGAGGTTCTTGGAATTTATCTTCTGAGATATATCTCTTTTGAATGGAGGTTAGATGGGGTTTTCAGTCCCAGGATAATGATGTAATGGTTAGACTTTTTAATAAATAATTAAGAAGTTTAAGATTTAAATTTTAATTACGGTATATTGCAGAGAATTTTTCCTTTAATGAGAAACGAATCTTAAAATATTGATCATTTGGATAGATTTTTATTAGTACTTTTTGATTTATTTTGATGATCGATAAAAAATTTTATGAGATCGAATTGATCATTTTAGATTCGATGTTATTCGATTTTTTGAAGAGACTTTCAGCTTTGAACCGATCGTGTAGTAGAATGTGCTCGAGGAATTTATTTGGTTTTCATGACAGAAATGCCCTTTCTCTTAGCCATTCATTTCCAATTGTGCCTTGTTCCTGTTGGTGCACCATCTCCATTGTCACAGTCCATGTCCAAAGCAGGGACCATCACCATTGGCCTCTTCTCATGGACCACTTTCACTTCAGTGCCTGTGGAGTTCAGCAGTGTCGATGTATAGTACTGTAAATGAATCATGCACTGGTAAATAAAGTTTTATTCAAATTTAATAAAAAATTATTTATATTTATCTAATATACATAAAATTAATTAAATAAATAAATTTAAATAATTCCTTAAACTAAATAAATAAACATAAACATATACATTAAATTTATTTATATTTATGAACGTTTATAAATAATATTCTGAATAGAACTCTTATCAACCTACTAAATAAATCATGAAAATTTTAAAATAAATATATAAATATATTATCAAACTCAATAACCAAACTTAATAACCAACCAAATAAGTTAAAAAAATTTCAAACAATCAAATAAGTTTGAATTGAGAGTTTGATAACATCTAACGAATCAAGCTCGAGCAAAGCTTGAACCAAGTTCGAGCAAAGCTTGAACCAAGTTCGAGCAAAGCTTGAACCAAGTTCAAGCTCATAAAAAAAATCAAGCCAACTTTGAATAATCATTTCAACCGTTTGATTTATTTTAAGCTTGACTTGACTTGACTCAGTTACCTTATCAAACAAGTTTAAAACACCATAAACTTTAGCTCTTTTACAATTTTGACGATGCAGTAGGAGCCACTAGAAGGTGAAGTCGTCACCTTAGCGGCTCATCTAGGGTGACCCCACACTATCTGAAAGGGGATAAACCACGAGGGATATTTGCTCTAGTACAGTGACCCTTTGTATGAGGGAGGTCAGGTACCCAACGAGACATTTTGCACCCGTTGAGAATTGACTCTAAGACCTATTGAAACAATCGCATATACAAATATCAACTACGCTAATCCGTGAGGACCAACTGAAGCCACCGAAAGAAGTCATGCAAGCTCTCATGCATTTGTTCCATGTACTATGTGTTGGACAATCTGTCGAAGATATTGAGGAATACTGAATTAAAATTACATAGATTAATTTCAATTTATCTGTTGAGATGACCTGAGCAGATAATCTCAAGTTGCCAGCGGGGCTGATTCGGACGAATGTCACCGAGCAAATGTGAGTACTCCCGAATGAATTGTCGAGTCGCTCTTCCAGTCGGGAGTCGTCTTCGAGTTGAGAGTCGAGTCGGGAAAAGAAGACTCTCTGTCGAATGGTTTTTTCAGCTGGGAAGCGAAGTACCCAAATACTTCCTTTAGTTGAGAAGTAGAATCAATGAGTTGGGAATCGATCGCCGAGTCGGGAAGAAAATCGTCAAGTCAGGAAAAGAATACTCCCGAGCAGATTGGACACTGATGCTCCCGAGTGAAACGTCGAGTCGGGGAATAACGTTGTCGAGGCTTGCGCTAAACGCAGTTTCCTTGAAACATATTCGCACCACCTCCAGTTGTACTTTGAGGTTCTCTCGCGTTGTCTATTTCCCAAGATACAGTGACATATCGTGATCGCCACTGAGCATTGGTGGATCACGGTGAACTAAGATTGTACTCGATTGCTATCACGAGCAAACCACCGAGCGAAAAATGCACGGTGGAGAGAAGAGTTGAGGGAACGAAGGTGGAGGAAAATCTCTTGCACCTATCTCATGTACTCTTTTGCCTAGGGTCACAACCTCCTTATATAGGAGCGCTCACTCTTGGCTATAATAAATGATCAAATAACGAACATTCAATGTCTTTATTCACCCCGACTATTTACTCATTGGTCATTTCTAACACTAATTAGAGATCTGAATTAATCTCAATTAAAGAGAAAGCCTCTCCTCTTGCATTTGTTCATATCATACATGTATGTGCAACAATATAAACCAATCAATATGCCTTGAAACTCCCAATGTGGGACTAAAATCTCATTCACAATGGAGTCTCTTTCCTCTCCACTCCTTTTCCATTCACTTATATCCAATAATGCTCCACATGAATGGAAAACAGGATATGTGATAGCATTCAGCAGTTGAGTCCAATATAGGACAGGTAAGTTTTATCCTTTAGACCTTCTCTTATGAAGATTTGTTTGCTTACTGGCTGACAACGGATATGATGTCCTTGAACTATACTACCGTCTGTGTAAACATTGACATATCTTACACATGACTCTCCCTGGTACAACTCAGTTCTCATGAGTGTATTCGTTTTTGGCCATGAACACGCATGGTTCTGTGAGAAGCGCTAAGAATTGTGTCTCTAATTCTCTTCGAAGCAGTCCCATTTTTTTCTCACATAGGTGATCTCTCAAGAGTATTTCACATTACTCTACTGGATCATTAAAAGTCGTGTGCTTAACCTCAATCCAATCACGAAATTTGGCTGCGGAACTTCATCACAGCGTTGCATATTGTTGATGGCATTGACAGGCCACTTAGGATCTATTGTGATAATAAAGCCGCAGAACTTTATGCCAAGAATAACCGTAGTTCGTCGAAGTCCAAGCACATTGACATCAAGTTTTTAGCGGTTAAAGAAAGAGTTTAGAATTATCAATTTACGATAGAACATATCAGCACAGATTCTATGTTAGTCGATCCACTCACCAAAGACTTGGTGCCTATGGTGTTTTATGTGCATGTTATGGATATGAGAATTCTTCTTATGGAAGAAGAACTCATCCAGTAGAAATCTGTATTTTCTTTATTGATCTATATTTGTTAATAAAGATAAATATTTTGTTTTGATTATTGTACATACTTAAAGTTCAGAATATTAATGAAAATCTTATTTGTTTAATACTCTGAAATAAAATATCATGATTTACTGTTGTTGTTTAACATTTAGTATTTGTAAATGTGATATAGATTCATTTTGGAATCATAAAGTTGATCATAATTTGCTATTACAGTTTAGCATAAAGTATTTTGCAAATATGATCTGGCATCTTTTGAGGTCATCTTAGGACCAGTTGAAAATTGATATGTACTGATCATATTTCATGTAATTTTCACTTTACACATCCACATCTTGATTTATGTCATTAATAATATTGATATTGTGATTCCTGTTGGGGCTTGTTATGATCATATACAGTAGCTATGACCTTTTTAGTCATATGTCAATAAAATTAATGAACCAGATTGTTTATAAGGGTATTCTGTACCCATAAATTTGATATAAATTAAAGTTATATTCGCGTGTTATCTACAAATCATATATAACCCAAGTGAGAGATTGTTGAATTTAATCTTCTTAAGATGAGCTTACATGCGATTTAAGACTTGCGATACCAAAATTCGTTAAGTGATCTAACTTAAGTTATTAAAATTCAGGTCATTGGATGTGGATCCCGTATGTGTAAAACCCTTTAGTCCGATCTATTATCATCTATGGGTTGATAACATGAGAGCGGCATATCAAAATCTATCACTACACGTGTCAAATGGTTGGGCTATCATGACCCTGCAGCTATTCATATCATACAAAAAATGATAAATCCAATTAATCTCATTGACTAATCTTAAGGGTGTTCGGTTCCGTCCCACGAAATTTTTTCACCGATCAACATTCTTAGGCCCGCTTCTCACTTTAGGAAAAAAATTCGTATAATGCATCGCAATTGAAAATTGAATCTTAAATCCCTTAATTATTCATTAGAGAATCTAATCATTACACCATTATTCCGGAGGCGACTATTCATATCATAATTACACATTTTAAGTTGAAAATGAAATTGCAATCAGTATAAACTATAAACTAATGATTGTAATTTTAAATATATTTAATCAAAACTATTATTTTGATATATAATCATCGTCACTTTCTTGTTAGCGACTTCATGTATACATCCAAGTGCCTTGTTCCCTGTTGGTGCGCCATCTGATCCATTGTCACAGTCCATGTCCAAAGCAGGGACCATCACCATTGGCCTCTTCTCAAGGGCCACTTTCACTTCCGTAGCTGTGGCTTTCAGCAGTGTCGATGCAGCAGGAGCCACTAGTGACTAGACGAGGACAAAGTGCATGCCGAGTTCCATGTACTGTGATGCCAACTTATAACTTGCTCAGTCCAAAAGTCACTTCTTTCACACAACAAAATAAAGAACAAAGGAAGAGTGGCAAAAGGAACTTTTTTCTTTTTCCTTTTTTGTGTACACATCTTCAATTAAAATCTTTTAGAACATCAACTTCTATCCTAGCAATATGCATGGATGTCATTGTTATTGAATTTAAGTCTACTAGTGAAAATGTCGACATTTTGTGTGGTGAGAGCGATACTAAGCAAAGGAACTGATGTTACATAACAAATATAATAAGCTCATGCCTTGTCAGCCTCAATCTTAACTAGTTTATCAGAATTTTATCATAATTTGTGGACCCCAAACATTGTAGTAAAGATTAGATATTTTCAAAACACATGTTCATCCCACCATACACTTTATGAGGGATTAAGTTGGGAGTTCCATAGGTCTATGTGGCGTTTAAGGAGGTAAGAATCACTATATATATATTTTTATTCTCAGGTGGATCTTCTGACTGAAAGAAAAGTGTAATACTTTACTTTTCTACACCAGCCATATCTGTGCTGAAACATTATGCTACAAAACTTGGAATTTGACCTGATGAACTGTCTTCTGGAACTCTATGGCACAGCTTCATCATCCTCGAGAAATCCATATTCAAAATCAAAAGGAAAATCAGTTGCATTTCTACGCCACCTGCAATCATTCAACTACTGTTAGCCAGGAAATTAAACATAGGGAAAAAAGAAATTTAAGAATCCAATAAAAAACTTAATTCCGCTTTAGAAAGTTAAAAGCTTCATATCTGATAATTTAGATACTCTTTTGGGTGAATTGCAGTTATTAGAACCCAAAATGGCAATTTGTAATGAACAACCTCATATATAAGTAGGGCTATGAATATGAAGGATCCTATAAAGCTTTACATCCAATTGCACTTTACCACTCAGGAATGAGGTTTAATTTGCAGGGGAAAATATATGAATGGATGATAAGAACTTTCTCTGCCTATCACAACATTAATTCATCAAAGGCCAACTTCAACACCTTTGTCCAAGTAATTATGCGATAAATGTCACTTGATATGTAAAGATATTCTGGTCGAAACTTTCAATCCAGTCCTATCTGCTGCCTATGAGGGAACAAGTTAGAAACTTTCAATCAGTTATTCAGGGACAATGCTTGTATTATTGATGATTGGCACCAAGTATTATATAATGGCAAATTTAAAAGAAATAAAAGTATGATGAGTAAAATAAATAATATAATGGCAAATCCAATAAAATCAGACAGAGTATGAACTTACACACCATCCAGTCCGAGATTTATCATTCGCAATATTGAAATCAAAGAATTCATAGTTCCCTCTCTCGAAGTTGTCATTTGCAATTCCTGGCTGATTGAGCCATCGAAACCATAGGTTAGATTCAGTATGGTATCGCCATTGTTGCCTCTTTAATTCTCTGGCAGCTAAATACTGCTGATAGGTTTTCTGCTTATAGGTGCAACCCATCAGTATCTAACACGAAATCAAGTTCAACAGTTCTCATGGTAAAAGAAGAAATAATAAGCTCCATAGAACTCACTGGTTACCTGTTGAAAATAAAATGCAAAAAACATAACTTCAGTATTAAATGGAAAAAGTGATAATCGTTTCCAAAAGTCAGGATCATCAACTATTGGTGCCTTTGTTTGTGGATAATTTGCAGGAGTAACTACGGGAAGCCTCTGAAAAACCAATTAAAAAGAAACCGAAAATTTAGAAAGACCCTCGCACTAATCAAATTAAAGTAGGAAACGTGTTACTTACAAGAACACAGCTCTTTGGGCAAGAAAATTCTGAATCTGTAGGTTGGGGAAGTTTGTGGTATGCAGCTTCAAGCATCTGCAGATTATAGATTTGATTTTGTGTCAAGCCAGAGTTCAGAGCTGTGTCACCTGTATCATCACCAAGAACAGCAAGGTTTAGCACCCTTGTCAATGACTCCAAAGCCAGCTGAACACTGACCCGGTTGCAATGGCTGAGCATGTGAAGGATCAATCTCTGTAGGTAATTGGTTAACTTCTATAACAGAGATAGAACTTGTACCCTGCAGAGAAAAAAAATAAAGTTTTTATATACCAATCATCTGCAATTAACGATGCTGTGAGAAAGAAAAGCATTTGCAAGTAAGACTTGAACATGGTCCTATTTACCCGTAATCTACAAGCCAAGATTTAGCATAAGCAAAATATGCATTAGGCATGCAAAAAATTCAAGAATACAAAGTCTCTCTCTCTCTCTCTCTCTCTCTCTCTCTCTCTCTCTCTCTCTCTCTCTCTTTTTAAAGAGATTGTGTGATCAGAGGTCATAAAATTTTATTAAGAAACATTAAGGAGTCATAGGTGCATAGAAAGCAAGGAGCTTGTGAATTGCTACAACTTCAAGTAGAGAGTTAAGAAAAAAAGTTGACACCATGGATGGGAAAACAGTGACACAATTTTGATCTGCTATCAAATTACAGCACATCTTGAGAGTAATATGAATGCAGGTAAAGCAGACCTTGGTGCTCTAGTCCTCCATATGCATAATAGGTCTCCCAAGAGCACACCAAATACTCAAGATTTGGCTGCATATCTTGGAAAATAACTAGGTAAAAAACAAGCCAGATTTGATACAGCCAGGCTTTTAATGATTGTATTGAAGATTCGAAGCTTTTTACCTGGGAGAGTGCTGCAGGCATCCATCCACTTTTCCTTTGTGAAATTACCATCCCAACCAATAAAGAAACCCAAGCATATATGCTTTCATCCAATCACAGATAATAGAACAATCAATAAATGTCTGCTTGTTTCCTCCACTCCTCCAGCACATAAGGGACACGAAAAATCCAAAAAGTCCATGCTTCCTCCTCAAGTTTGACATTGTGTTTGGTTTATCTCTAAGTATTAACCATGCTAGAATTTTAACTTTAACCAGCGCAAAAGAGCTCCACAAGAGCACTGTGCCAAGGCAGATCCACTCTTAACTTCCAAAAGCATGCCAACTGAGAAGCTGCCATTACTACACTGATCTCCAGAATCTTACAGCTGATTAGTGACAAGTCTCCATTCATCTCCTTTTCCATCAAACATGTATCCCCGTTATAGCAATATAATGAAAATTTCATTCTGCTTTCTGGGGGAGAAAAGGAGAAAAGTTCCATGCATCTTGAACTTTAAATCAAGGAGAAAAAAACCATGCATTTTGAACTAAAAATGTAATGAGAAGAGGCAATGCATCTTGAGAGACTAGTATTTTGCAGGGTTACTAACATTTCATTTACAAACAGGTAAGACGGATTAAATTGTAAATTGTCAAGAAAACCAGTATCATGTGCTAACTATGTTAATTCAAAACCCACAATACGTCAAGTGTCCGCTTCTGGTAAATATTAGGCATTTCAAGGGGGAAGAGAGTTTCACGTTCATCTTTAGCAAACTATGAAAGAAAATAGCGAAGCGAGATTCTGCGATAAAAAAAAAACGAATCTCCGTTATTCCATGAAATCAAGTCAAGCTTGTCAATGATGAACGCCATACGTCGACTACCACTACAGCCAATAGTACATAAATGGGAAGAACTCATCCTACCTTCATATCCTTTATCTCACTGGACTGCATCCAAGAATTGTTCCGTTTGGGATATATTTGCAACTTCTTGATCTCCTTCTTCAAATCCTCTTCGAATTTCTCTTTCAGATTAGCATCCTCCGAGTCGCGAACCTACCAAACGCAGGAAAAGGAGCTGGAAATCCCTCAGACACTAAGAGAGAAAAAAAAAGAAGAAGAAGATCAAAACCAAGAACTGAGACACATTGGCAAAGGTTCTCGGGATCCCTTCGATTCCGCATGGCAGCAGCAGCACCTTCTTCCAAATGCGTTTGATTAGCTCGACGCCTTCGTGGAGCTTCTTAAGAACCCTACTCCAGAAGAGGGCGGATGGCTTTCGCAGAATCGCAGCGTGGTGGCGTTCAAAGGGAGGGAGCCGACTTCGTGGTTTTATCGTGCTATTTCCAGACCGAGGCCGCGAGGGAGACGACCGCTTAATATGATCAAGACGATGGACACGTGGCGTCAATGTATTGGACCAAATGAAATGCGCGCGTACTCAGGGAG
The DNA here is from genome assembly GCA_038050645.1 of Hedychium gardnerianum. NCBI lineage: Eukaryota > Viridiplantae > Streptophyta > Magnoliopsida > Zingiberales > Zingiberaceae > Hedychium > Hedychium gardnerianum. The sequence goes on from JBBUKS010397328.1 coordinate 17,023, forward strand.
AGATCGGATCCTTTTTATCGATGTGGCGCATTCTTTTTTATTAATAGCTTAATTTATTTAAAGCAAATTAATTTAAATTTTTAAAAAGAAATAAATTTTTATTTAGTTTTACTTTTACATTCAAGCTTGAGCACACAAAATTGTCATCTAAGTAAATGGCAATCTTGTTCAATACTGAATATAAAGCTAGAGTTCTCCAGATGGGTTCAAAAGATGGCTCGAGCACCATGAGATGATTAGTACCTCATCGCTTCTTCGAGACACCGACAGTTTTTCCCCTCCGGCCAGTCGTCTTTGTGTGCTGGCCGCGGACGCGAAGACCCCAGTAGTGTCGAAGTCCACGGTGGTTTCTGCGGTGGCAAAGATGATGCTTTAGAACAGAAAGCATTTGACATAATGGAAGGTCATCAACTGATAGAACATGGCAAAAGTCTATGTCTTACACAGATTAGAATGCTCACCCAATTCAAACCAGAGTTCATGAATTTCAATGAACAATGGACATTCAAATCATAAGAATCATTGGTGCTCGCTTTGATTGTATTGTAATTACGTTAAAAACTTAATATCACAGAAATGTGCACTGTTGAATTTGTAGGAGTATCTAATTTACTGATAGATAGCATGCACAAAATTGGAAGTTGATAAGTAACAACTCCAGATCATTCTACCAGACCAAAAAAAAAATTAAATTGTATATAAGATGATGTTGCACATTCTAATTTGAATTCACAAGGTGGAAGAACAAAAACAAAAAATAGAAAAAAAAAACAAAATCAAAGTTCGATGTAGCAAAGAATGGGTAGTCGGAACCTACTGATATGAGAACTATAGAGCAAAAGCAAAATATATGAAAAGTGGGAAAAGGCACAAGTCGTAGCAAAGTGTTATAATAAGCTAACCTTATCTTCTTCAGCCTCTCAAGGTCAACCCTCAGCTTCATGTCCAAGGCATTTGAAACAATTTGAGAGTACCTTCCATCCTTGTAATCTTTCTTTCTGTTCAAAAACCAATCAGGGATCTTGAATTGGCGTGGATTCGCAACAATTGTCAGAAAGTTCTCAAGTTCAGCAGCAGAGAGCTCGCCAGCCCTACAGAGAGGTAAAACTTATTAACGTAGACAATTCAACTCATATCATACCAGGAGCAGCTGAAATTCGAATCTCAGTGATGGGATGATGCAGAAGTAATAATTCTTCAGATAGTGATGCCGAAAATAAAAACTATTAGATACTGCTGCTGTTACCAAAACCAAACTCGCAAAGGTGTCAACCTAAGCTTAAAAAGCACAAAAGACTAGACGAACGAGAGAAAAAAAATCGGCCTTTTGTTCATGTCGACGTCGGCCTTCTTGCATACGATGTTGGCGAAGCGGCGCCCGATACCTTTGATCGAGGTAAGGGCGAACATGATCTTCTGCTTTCCATCGACGTTGGTGTTCAAAACACGAAGAATATGCTGGAAATCCTCGTTCGCCACCAGAGACTGCAGAAAACCAAATCTTTATCGATTACTAGGAAAGAAGACACATCCGATTCGAGATTTACTACCATGGCGTCAGTTAAGAGTTCGCTCTCCGACCTTCCTTCTGTCTGCTTTCCAAGCGGCGGCAAAACGAGGCGGAAAACCCTAGCAACATTAATTTTTATTTTATTATTATTTTTAAATAATCGATTGTGTCAATAAAAATTTATTTTTAAAATTTAAAAATTAAATTATAATATTAAATATATATAAAAAAATTAAATTAATGTTTTTTTAGATATATATGAGATAAAATATGTAAGATAAAATATCTAGGGTATATATATATTATTATTAGTGCCGATCGGCCGGGTCGTGTGAAGGCTCAGACCAGCCCAATTACTTTTTTTTTATTTTTAAAAATGAAATAAAATAATTATAACAATTTTGAAAAATGTAGAGACCTTCAATTTTGCATATTGCTCGACACATTCGTATACGATCGATAAATTAATCTACAGCTCTCGAGTCCTCGTTTCTTCGATAGATGATTAAAAAATTTAAATTTTAAAACTCAAATTATGATGTATTAAAAAAAATCTTTTAATAAAAAATAATCCTAAAAATATTAATAATCTAAATGAGTCTTCGCTTTTTAATTTATTATGGGATCAATAATAAATTTTCATGAATAAATTAATATTATTATATATATATAATATGAAGTTGTACTGTGCATATGCGAGTATTTATTTATTTATTTATTTCTAATTTGATTAAAGTTGTCCGATTTAAACTTTAGATTATAATATTTAAATTAAATATATATATATAGGATAAATGATATATCAAAATTATATATATATATAAATATATATAAAGAGATAATATCCTACTTATCTTATACTTACATTATGTGCATCATATATAATTTTTTAAATTTTTTTAGTTATACTATAACATAAACTTTAAATTAAAACTAAATTTTAAATTTTAAACCTTAAACTCTAAAAAATTAAAGAAATTTTTTTCCTAACGATGCATATAAAATAAGCACCATCAAATCAAATAAGTAGGATAATATTTTTATATATATATATATTTATTTTAAAAAAAAATTGAGTTTAGTCATTTAAGAGAATATAATATTAAGATGTAAAAAGAAAATACCTTTCACACTCATGAATATGTAAGTGTATAATATATCATATTATATATATATATATATAAACTTAATATTAAATTTAAACCTTAAGATAAATTTTAAAAAGGTAAGTGATATGGAGAATAAATTTGATGATCCATGATATGAGGATCTACACGGGATTAAAATTAATAATCACTGATCCAAGAAGTCTTGATAAATATTGATCAGTAAACATTAACAGTCGATAGAATACAACAATTAAGAATTTACTTGGTCTATTAAAAGGAAGACCGAAGGGTCTTATCAAATTCTAATCGAGAATCATCTCTATTTCCGATCAGGAGTATTCAGGAATATAAACATGAACACACTTCATCATAACTTATCTGATCGAATAAATTATTAAGTGAGTCATTATGGGAAAACTCAATAAGATTTGTTTGACCGGATCATAGCATGTGCCAATTGGATCGAATAAACCTGTTGGGCCTAAACCTCCCGCTCAGGTAAAACACTGAGTGTTACTCTCATTAAAGACTAACAGAGACTATGAATTTGACGTAATATAGACTTATCAGTAATAAATATTGAACGTGCAAGGGATGGAGACGGTACGGATAAAATATTCTGACAGTATGAAGACCTCCTTATCATCATAGACACCTTACTGGGACAACATACCTGAGGAGAGTATTTCTCCTTTACAGATATATAAGCAAACATCTACATACAGAAGGAGGTATACGTTCTTATTTTACTACTGTTTCATTTATATTTTTTTCAGATCACTGATTTAAACGTCGAAATGAATATACTTGAATCTTCTCCGAACCTCCATTCTAATCTTGATTCTCTTCTCTATAAATTCGATTCGATATCTCCTGTTTCTCTCTACTCGGTGACCCTCACAAAATTTTAATATCGTATTAGTTCATGAAGATAAGCTTATGATTTTTTTTTCGCTCATGGTACTTCAGCCAAGAACTGTGCAGCCCAAGTTTTCTCATTAAATTAAACTCTGACGTAAAAAATCCCCGTTGCGCTTTTACAGCTGTTATTCTAAAAATTGAAAAGTATACGTTAAATTTGAGAGAATTATTTTATTTAGAATTATAATACTGTTATACAAAATACTAGTAGTAGCGCCGCTGTTTTAACTTTTTGTCAAGTTTTATTACCATCACTTTTAAACTAATAACTTTTTGTCAGGCATTAGTTTTATCAGTTGGGTAAAAATTAAAAGTCTCCCTGATCATCATTTCCATAAAGTAATTATATTAAAATATTTTTTAATTTATTATAATTACTTTATCGTGATTAAAATTATTTTAAATTTATTGAAAAGGTTTTTATTATTGATATTTAAAAATAAAGTAGGAGGCGTCCAGTCCAGTCCACCAGGAACAAAAGAAACCGTTGGATTTTTTTTTAAAATCAATGGGCTGTGTCGATTTAATCGGACGGTCATCAAACACAATGCTCCAAATTTCTCTTTCCCATGCTCTGCTCTGCTCTGTTCTTCCGCCGCCCACCAACTTCTGCTGTCCAATCCATGAATCCCAAACAATTCAGTCCTAACACCTCACCTTTACCCTCCTCGGACGGCGGCGGAGAGGTCGCTGCTCGCTTGGAGATCGAGAACGAGGCTGATGCCCTGGGCGAGGCCGTGGCGAACCAGCAGGAGTCCATCCAGGAACTGTGTAGTGAGCTAGACGAGGAGCGGAACGCGGCTGCCTCGGCCGCCAGCGAGGCCATATCCATGATCCTTCGACTCCAGCGGGAGAAGGCGGAGGCCCAGATGGACGCGAGGCAGTTCAAGCTGTTCGCCGAGGAGAAGATGGAGCACGACCAGCAGGAGCTACTCGATCTCGAGGAACTTATACTGAAGCGCGAAGAAGCCATCCAAGGCCTCGCGTCGCAGCTCCAGGCTTACCGAGACCTTCTCATCAGTCACGGCATTGATCCTGACGACGTCGACGACACAGTTGAATACCCTCCTTTGAAGTGCAACCTGCCCAATGACGTTGAAAGCCAAAGGGATTCTTTTAATGCTGACCATTGCCGATCATCGTCGGCCGATAGCTATGATTCGATTCCCAATGTACTCGACGCAGTGCATGAGATTGCGACAATTGGTTCATCTGAGGATTGCTTCGACACACAAAGGGAGAAGTACTGCAAGAGAAGGGAGACGGATGGAGGGATGGAAAGAGGGACTCCAGTTATCTGGAATTTGTACATGAGACTGCAGGCGCTTGAGGCTGACGGGGAATCAATGAGGCAAACCATTATTTCAATGAGAACAGAGAAGCTGCATAAGGATCTCTCTTTGCCTGAGAAGAGGATTGCTAAGGAAAACTCCTCGTCTGCAAGTTTCTCAGTTGTTGCTGGGCTTAAGGCATCCCTTTTCATCTTGTATATATTGGTGGCTTAGTTCTCCTGAAGCTAATTCGTCTTTGTCTTTCTTTTTCAGGGGCTAGTGACGTTTCTTCTTTGGAGAAAGAAACCATCAAGGACTAGGTACACGTTTGGTTCGTCAAATGCCAATGTTGGCTTGTTGTTGGTTCTGGAGAATTCACCCCGAATTAGTAGTAACTGGAGATTTTGTCATACGAACGCCAGGGTGAATTAAAACATTCTGTTCCACTTGTTTTGTTCGAAGTGGATCATCTCGCGTTCGTTGATCTGCTGCTTTTGTAAGTGCATTTTGAAATCATCATTCAAGCTCTTGTAATATGGTGTTCTATCGATAGAGTGAGTGCTTGCTCTTCGTTTCTTGAGGTTGATGTCGGTGAACGAACGTTGATGCCAATGATGATCATTTTCCGAGAGCCTCAGAGTCTTCCAAATCAGAAGTTTTTATTATTTTTTTATTTTTTAAAGTAATGCATGTATCTAGTTTTTAGACATCAACTGCCGCGGGAAGAACTCGCTCTAAGAGCTCTCTTGATGTCACCTTAGCGCCGTGTTAAAATAAAAAATTTCATACATTTCTTCGTTATTAAAAAAATCTCTCAATAAGTTTTTTATGAGTTTCGTACATATGTCATTCAAAAATTTCACACATCGTATTTTTATTTTTTTAAAAACAAAACAAAAATAAAAAAATTAATTTTAATTAAAAATAGAAAGAAAAAAAAACGGCTCGCTAAACAAGAGCCGCTCCTTGCCAAAGATTATGGAAGGGATCTTCTTCATTTTTGTCATGTCAATAGTGTGGACTTATAATCCTATTAATGTGATTGATTCATTCCCATTATTTTTTTTTATCTATCATCAAAATAAATTAAAAAAATAATAATCAATTAATTCTGAAAATGAGTTAATTTAATTTTATAAAAAAAATTCATCGACTATCAAAATAAATAAAAAATACAAATGAAACCTAATAAATAGCCATAATTTAAATTTTTTTAATATAATATATTGGTGATGAGATTCAAATAAAAAGTCCCGTTTCATTAATTATCATCGAGGGTTTCAAATTTGTTTTGACCATCATTTTTTTTTATCGTTTGGGAAAAAACTATTATCAGTTCCATGAAAAGGTCATAGTTTTTAATAAAATAGTCAAAATATAGCTCTTTATTATATTTTTATCATTAAAATACCGTTATTTCGATATTATCATAAACTGCATTCTAAAATATATTTTTTAATTTAATATAATAAAAAAAATATTATACATATAACACTTTTATATTAAAAATTTCTTAATCAACTTAGCTTAAAATTTTAAAACTTGTCCATTTAAGATTGCTGTAGCAATATTTTAATCATATTAAAATGATTCAAATTTAATAATTTTGATGGAATTAATAATTGCTTTTTAATAAATTTGAAACAATTTATTTTAATACATTATAACAATTATTTTGTAGTTGTTATAATAATAATCAAATAAAGATATTTTTAAAATAAAAATACAGATATTATTTTATTTTTTAAAAAAATACAATCTTTTTATAAATCTAATAATTAAGATCGCTTTTTGTTTTTTAATTTTTGCCTCTTTTTTTCAATCCTCTATTTTACAAAGGTCAAAAATAAAGTAAAAAATAGAATATTTTCAACAACTAATTTCCTATCCCCTTTAAATAATTTATTCCCATTCCTCTAAAATAATCTAATTATATAATTAAAGAATGCATCCGTCAACTTATCCACGAACATGCTCGCATATTCACAGTAGCACTTGTGCCGCACTCACTATATAATCCTAAAATTTTATGCGCCTTTTTTATTTCGACTCCCCAGTTCTTTCGCTCTCACTACTCCCTTGTTTCCACTGCGATTGAATTGAAACCCAATTCTTCGTTTCCTTCGTATCTTCGCCGTCGCCCTTCTCGCTCTTCCATTGTGCTTTTCCCCAATGGAACTGCCGCCCTACGGGGGCGGGATCGGAGGGAAGCTGCGCCGGAAGCCGCTCCGGAAGGTGGCGGAAACGCCATACGACCGACCGCCTGCCTCCGTCTCCGGCATCAGGGAACCCGGGGATGGAAGCTGGATGGGAAGGCTCGTCAATAGCGTGTCCAGAATCTTCTCCTCGATGTTGCCCAAACGGCTTTCTGCGACGCCGGTCCAGGGAGTTCCAGTTATAGGTTGGAGACCTGAATCTATCTTCTTGGAATTTTCCCATTCCAGTTCTTGAGTCTGGGATTGCTTTTTTTGGGATTTTGTCCTAGGGTTTTGGTTCCCTTCTTTGTTTATTTTGAATTTATTAAAAAAAAATCGTATTATTTTCTGATCGATTGGTGTGATGGTGGTTAGGGGTTTAACTAACATCTAGTCATTGGTGAATTACACACTTAACTATGATTTTTTTTTCCTCTCTCTCTCTCTCTTTTCTTTTTTCTTTTTTCTTTTCCTTTTGTGCGTCTAAATGCGTAAATTGAGCGTCAATCTTTGGAGATTAGCTTGCTTCTCTGCAGCCGGATGCCTTGTTTACTTATTTTTTGATCCCATGAGTTCAGTTGATTGCTTTGCCTTAGTATCTTCCTTGATGGCAATCAATCTTGAAATTCCCTCTAGCATAATTACTGAGAATTTGCTTATGAAGTTAATTTATTATTTAGTTCATATAATAATTGCAAATCCGTTTATTTAAAGATGCACGGTTTGTTTAGGCAACTATTGATTATCTATGCGGATATTATCTTATGTTTGTCTTCAAAACTAACTTTTTTTCGTCGACATGGTATACATTTCATTGATTGCTTTGGACTAGGTGCAACCTTTTGAAAAGTTTCAGGAAGCCATTATGGTTATATTTTACCTGCATATTTCATTTTTTTGTTTCTCAAAGTAATGTTTTTCTTCAAAAAAAATGTGGTTCTTTACCATGTTTAGGTGTTGAGAAGCTTTTAGATGTTTATGTACATCCACATAGCTTGGGATGCAAACTATTATACCTTGCCCGTATCAACTGTGACCCCTGTATTAAATTTAGCATGTACATTGTCTTGGTCCAATGTCAAATGCCTATCAATTTATTGACTATATAAATAGATTACCCATTTCTGTCAACAAGGGAGTTAACCTTTTCATGCAATATGTGGTCATAGCCTTGACAACTTATTTACGTTGAGCTCCCGCCAATGTGGGATCCCGAGGAAGGGTCAGACCGCATTAGGTCTATTATACATAGTTTTATTCTGCATTGCAAGATGCTATTTCCGCAATTTAAACCCTTGACCACAAGGTCACATGGAGCAACTTTACCGTTGCGCCTTGTGTTCATGGAGTAACTTTACCGTTGCACCAAGGCTCCCCTTCAAGAGGAGATATCAATCAAGTGCTTTACTTGTAAATAAGCCATCCTCGAGCCTTACATGAGCTTGGTGACACTTAGATAAGTCAAATTTAAACATGAATTTATAATTGAATCACATTTTAGCTTGATAATAGCTGAAGCTAAACCTGAGCAAAGGAAAGCTTGAATTGCTCTGTTTGTATATAATTCAGCCCAAGTCCTATGTTCTATAAATTTGGCTAGAACTGTCATAACTTCTTTTTTATTGAGTTTAAAAGTTGATGCCTAAATCAAACATTAGAAGGGTGTGCTGATTTCCTTTTAACATAATTTTAAGAGTTTTGTTCCATAAAACACAAGTGATATCCTTTGGTTGCTTTTTTATTAGGGAGTTTATATCTTAGATGATGCATTTAGAAAAACAGGTTTTTCCTTGCTACTTGTGGCAGTAGTTTGTGAATGTCTCACTTTCACTAAAGCTTTACCAGTTTCTTGATAGGATTGGTTGCTTCATTGACCTTTTTCATTAGTTCAAATTGAAAATGAGTCTTTCCTTGACTGTGATTGTTTCCCTAAAATTTTTATTTCAACTAATAGTCATATATGACCTTTGGATTGCATATGCAGGTGGGACCTCTTTGTCTCAATCTGCACAAGTTACTGGAGCAATTTCTCATGTAAGTAGCTAAAAATCTAGTTTTCAACTGAATGTTTCCCCAAGTTCACAAAGTTCTTATGTTACAACCATTAGATAAGAAATATTTTAGTATTTAGAAATGTCAACTTATTAAATAACAATGATGACAATTGTCCACTTCTTTTATAATAAATTCATTGACTAAGTGATTTTTTTGTTGTTGCTATGACTAAGAATTGTTTTATGTTAAATTCACTGAATTTATGAAGATTTTCCTTCATTGAAAGTAGCTTATGATAATGGAATGAAACTAATTTTGTGGTATTAAGTTGATGATAAACAACACCCAACAAAGTGTGACTGATCTAGGCCCATGTATGCAATAGCATCATTTTGAGCTTTGCTCATGCTACGGCCTCCATTCTTGGATTACCCTGCACATGAATTGTCCTCTTTTTCAGTTTGTTACAAGCAAAGGACCAATGAGACACTTTCAATTAAACAATTAGTACACAAGCAAAATGCCTAGTTTAATCTTTTTTTTTTTTGGAACTTTATTAGAAAAAAAAAGTCTCAAAGTGCTCAACATATGGTAATCATGGTTTTTTGAGGACTTAGGAGGAGGCAACATTTGAGTTTCTGGAGAGAACACAAGGATTGTTAGTTGGTTTGCATGTGAGAAAGGTAGATTACAAATTCAGATGTGTAAGAGATAATGCATTGGTTGATTAAACCAATTTAGCTCATTTGCTCTGTTGAGGACATACTAGACATGGATAATATATAGGAGCCTATTTGTATATCTGTCATCCCATACAACATATATGGGTGAAAAGATATTTTTGTAGGTAACCATTGATGATTTTTTCTCCATTATATGAATCATAGTGCTAAGCTAGATTCTCCTATCGAAGCTCCTATTTGAGGCATCACATCACCACCCACACTTTAGCGTCATCATCCCTTTTTGGAGTTTGTGGATGAAAAGCCTCATAACATCTCCATCCACTTTTGGTGCTTCATTGTCCTTCGGTGTCGATTTCATCATTGTGGCAACCACACGTAGATGATGCTAGGAATTAATTTTAATTTTTGAGTCGTGGTCGATTTTGGTAATTGTCCAAATTTAGGTGTCAAAGTTTAATATCTTTGGCAATTTACTATACGACACACTTAACTTTTAAAAATACTCAAAACACACACTTAACTTTCATATTTAACTAAGAGACACTTATTTTTCAAAATATCCTCCCACTTATTGCATTTGTTATTCTAACTTGAATTGGAACCAAACCGAAAAAAATCTCACCTTGGAAAAAAAAAATCGGCAGCTCGCGACTATGTAGACCGCAAGCATTCTTGGCTGTGAGTGTGCGGCCAAGAGGTCATGAAATCACGACAAGCCTGTCATGATTTCGTAACTAGACAACAAGCATTCGTGGTGGCCACAATTTTGCCGCTTGTGGCGATTCAATTTATTGAATTTGGTAAAGTTACAAAGGAGATTTTCTCCGTCAATCCATTGATCACAGTCAGCTTGTGGCAATTCAACATCCATCATCTTGGTATAAGCATATGCTCTTTCAAATTTTACTTTTGCTTATTTATATGGTAAATTTAAATTTCTTACACTAAATAAATTTTTCTCTCAACTTCATACTTATCATCTGTTCATAAAAAAACTCAAAATCTCTATGATAGTTTCTAATTTATTTATTTGTAATTCACCCAAATAATACCATCATTAATTTATTTATCATCTATCATATTTTTGCATTGTGATTGTGCATTGTGTTTATTGCATTACTTTAGAATCGTTGTTAGTTGATATGTATGATATTATAATTGGTATGATGAGAGAAGACAACCCAATCCCACAGGATATATGAAATGTAGATTTTAGGAGTTAGAAATATAAAACAACACTTATATACACTTACATGGAAGATAAGCTTAAGTTTATGGGAACTAGTCCATATAAATAATTTTTCATAGACACACGTCCAAGAATAATTTACACATTTGTCCACAATCACATTGTTCTTAGTCTAAAAAAGAATTAAATTTTCTCTAATAATATTGATTAATATAGCCCCTAGCATGACATGGTTACTTTTAATAGACAATTGGACCTAAAATATATTTTTAGGTTTGGTTTGGTTTGGTTTGCTAACATTAAAGATTACTTTTGACAGAGATAACATAACCTCAATTGAATGAGTATGATTTTTTTAACAATAAACTTGATGGAGATGCTAGTAATTTTGGCAAAGTATTCAAGACTATTATTACTCGATAAGAGGAAAATCCATCACATAATGGCATGAGATAAAATAAAATTAATGGTGATTATGTTCCATCGTACTTTAAATATGGCTTGCATAATAAATCTGTAAATGCAAAACAATGATCCTTAAGAGAGCTAAGATTAAGACTACATTTAATGCTTCTTCTTCACACACAATTAAAGAACTTGATAAGAGAGTTGAGCGTAAAGATATCACAGAAATGAGAAATCTTGTGATAATCTTAAAAAAACCCTCTGCTAACATTTTAGAAAATTTCTAATGATTTCTTAGATGAGCCCCTTAATGATATAATCTTAGAAAAATCCTTTTTTAACTTAATCCTATTTAAGAATGATTAACTTGATACTAACTAGAACTTAGGCTTATAAATTATAACTTATTACTAGAGAAGTCTAAATAGGAAATTGAAAAAAATAAAAATAATGAGATAGGAATGCAACTAAACAATTTAAAAGTTGGCAAATCAATCAAAATTTTTATTAGTATCTCATAATTATAGTTACGATTTTAAAGCTCATGGACCTATTGAGTTAATATTCTTATTTGTTTATATCCAAGATCTAAAATTTCGTATCGTGTCGAACAGATGAAATTTGTCGTTCCACTCGCCGCCTTGCACCGGCATCGTCGGAATTGCGGTGGCACCGCAATCCTACGGAGGTCGTGGTGACCTCCAGAGTGGTCACGGAGGCCTTCGCGACTCCTCTAAACCCTAAAAAATTATCTCATCAACTTAATATATATATTATTTATTTTAATTCCGAAAATATATAATAAATTATTTATTTATTTATTTACCATATGGGAGCGTCTCGATCCCATATTTAAAAAAAAATTATTATTATTATTATTTTAATATTTAAGTTATTTTTTTTTATTAATATATTTTATATTTAAAAAATACTAAAATCATATTGACACGGCACAATACGGTACTGAAATCATATGGTTCTGGTCATAAACTGAAACTCCGATACGGCTCGAGATTTTAAACCATACTTTGGATAAGAGCTTTACTATGCACATGTGAGAGATATTTGTCAATTCTAGGAGTAAAATATTATCAAGAAGTGATTATTAAAGTGTTAAGTGACTTTCATTCATGAATTCAAATTCTTCCATATCGTTAAGAGCATTTATGTTCAATTTATTTAGTTGAACTGTGAGAAAAATTTATTATAGTGCTTGTTTATTTTAGTTATCAACTCATGTAAACAATACTTCAATTTTTGAATTTGAGTATATGTTGATTTGTTGAAAGAAATTTGAGCATCTATCTTCATATATAGACTTTGTCATTGGTTATCACTGGGTTCATCTTTAATGTTTCTACTTTTATGCCCCGTAACTAATTGTTCCATATGTATGGAGATGATGATTCAAAAAAAAAGAAGTGAACAATTCGCCTAAGGTTGAGTTCTCCACAGTAGGGAAGGGGAAATGATGCAAATTAGGTAGATTCCTATGCATGGAAATAATGGCATGAGACATGCCAACAACTCATCTGAAATCAAGTTCTTCTCAGTAGGGAAAATCTTGATAATTGGTTCTCCTCAGTAGGGGAAAATCTTGGTAATTGAGTTTTGTAATTGTACTAATTTAGGTGTTGAAAGAATGATGCAAATTAGGAAGATTTCTATGCATGGAAATGACAACAGAAGAAGAGATGCCAAAGACTCACCTATGGTCAACTTCTCCTCAGTAAGGGAAACCGATGCAAATTAGGAATTAATCTGAATTTTCAAATCTTGATAATTGAGGTAGGCAATTGTCCTAGTTTAGGTGTCGAAAATTTACTATCTTTTATTTGTTAAGAGTATCTTTTGATTTAGTAGTAGTTTAATTGGGGATATTTTATTTTTCAATTAATGGTATTTCTTTCGTAGTTTGGTTTATATTGAGTCTATAAAAATGATATTCAAAAGATAAGTTATAACTTACCCTAATATATCAAACTTCTGAAAACTTAAATGAACTTTAAAATTTTGAAACTCAGGAACAAAACTAATTCTAAAATTAGGCCTTAAAATTTAGATACATCATTCTCCCCACCAAAAAGAACTGGAGTAATTAACTCGATTCTAGGTAAGTTGTTAATATCTTTCTTCAGATGTTGTTTCTAAGTGTAACAAATAATTTCTTCATCAACTTTGTTGAACATGTTTTTTTTTTCATTATCTTTCCTTGGCCAGTCCTTTTGCTGAGTATTGATGTTCTTTCTTTCTTATTTTGATTCCTGAGAAATTGAGTCTTGATTTTTTTTTTCCTTATTTTGATTTTTTCCTTTTCAGATGTCATTCCAATAAATAAGAAAATGTCTCAACTTATCATGGAATATGAAAATGATATTGCTGAAGATGAATTTGCTAACACCAAAATGGAAGATGCACAACTTTGACAAAGTTAACATATAATGAATGATCGAGGCTTAAATGTTTCTAATTTAATATGTGAACTTTTTAATAATCATTATAATTTCTTTCAGCCTTTGCCTTTGATACCATTTGATATAACACTAGAATTAATAAAACTTGCAGAGAGCTTTCATATCAAAACTAATACCACATATGGGGATAACTATTTCATACAAAGAAAACTTTCCCACAAAGAAATCTCACAATTAAGAAGAGGTTTATTAAAATCGAAAATTTAACTTAGAAGAGGGTATATAGGTCTTTTTTTATAAAACAATTCAAGATCCTAGTCTTCTCAACTAATTTTCAAGATGATAAAGCCTTACCATATGCAGCTTAAAACTAACTCTAAACTTATGGCCTAAATTTTAAACTTCATTAAGTCCATATGCTATTTATTTAAAATATTAAATTATTTCTTAAGGTAAAAAATGTTTTAATGATATGTTTATGCTAATTAGTCTAACTAGTTCATAATTCAGTGCAAAAAGATATACATGGACTATACATATGTAAAACATATCCTATTTAACCATCTATATTAATTAGCAGTGTAGAACTGATCATTATAACATGTAATATAATTGTAATACTTGAAAAATAAATTTTGATTTAGTATTTACTAGTTGCTGCATTAAAAACTAGTTTAAAAGTTTCCTCTCTAGGAGGGGAAAAACACTATGGAGGACCTGGCGCATGTAATTATTAGGGGTTTTGTTTGATTTGATTTGACTCAAATTTCTTGGAAATTGGAATGTAGCACATCCTCAATTTTTTTTGGTTTGTATATGCGGATTACATAGAGTACTTGATCTTGTCTATGAAGTAACCATAGTTTGGGAACACATATTGCTAATACTTAATGTAGTTTTACCGATTATATACTTTTGATCGTCGCCTGCGTTACTTTTTAAAACACTAAGTTTACAATTTAGTAGTATTTGGTCCCCAGTGAACATGAGTTAGATAATCACATTTGAGTGGTAGCATTGTTTTGAGCGTATGGCATAGTACACAAATTAGTAATATTACCTTCAATCAGAATCCTCTCGTCAGCAAATTTCTAAAATTTGTGCAATGCATAGTCAGAAATTGTCCAATAAATAACATGTTTGATGAATGTGTGAACAATTTAATACTGATACCAAACTGTAACCTCATGAGCTCCTTAAGTCCTACCAAGTGTCAAGGGAGGACTATTGGGGTTGGTCTGTGATGCTTTATTTCTCCAAGTCAGATTGTTTCTGTGATTTGGATCCTGGTGGGTCACAGAGTAGTATTTTTTCCCAATTTCCATGAATGGATTTGAAAGGATACTAATGAAAAGACATGACGCTGTATATGATGAACCTGATGTTTATAACTAGATAATTCAGTAACACACTTCAAGGTCCTGATTTGTGAATACTCGTTTGCCATGCAGGAGATCTCAGGTGAACTACCAGAAAATAGAACCAACAAAAACATTGCAACAAATAATTCTGCGGACAATATAATTTTGGAATTTAAACAATTTATTAAGCAGAAAAGTTTCACAAGGCAAGTACTTTACGCCGTCCTTCTTCTTGAAATTCATTGTCATCTGAAACACCTCAACACTAGAGTTATTAGTAAGGTTGAGCTTCTTGGATTCCTTCATTCTGTATCAACACAGTTTTTATCCTTCTGATTAGAAAGTTGCTATGGATGTAGAGACTAGAGAGGAAGATTCTTTTGTTTGCCATCTCATATCATCCTTTAATTACAACTTGGAGTCTTCTTTGTTAATTCTTGGATCTTTAATCTTGAACTTCATAATTTTGTGTGGAAATGTTCTTCACCAGCTACCTATGCATGCATCTAGAGTTGATTTCCATGTCATCCACTGGATCAGTTACCTGCATTTTTTTTTTACATCTGCGTGCCTTTTGTCATGTTTTCCTATTAACTTTTGACTTCAGTTTGGAAGAATGAACCAGACTCAAGAAATTGATCATATGCATCTAAAGCTTTTGTTTGGCTTTTTAAGTGTTGTGTTTTACTCCTTTTATTCCTAAAACCAATCCTTTTTTGTCTTTTAACAGAGCTCAATGCGAGCATTTGATGAGTATACTGCAGTCAAGAATTGTTGATTCAGACTTGAAGAGATCTGGAGCAAGTTGTATGAAAAATGATGATGTAGTTGTTCCTCTGCAAGCAACAATATCTCACCGGGATTCTGTGAGTTCTTTAGCTATCTCGCTCTTCAAAAAAACATTATCATTCATTACATCTGATTTCAGTGACAACTCCTATATTTCTTTTGATTTAGTATATACTCCTGCGGAAATAGATAATGCCAGGAATAACCTAACGTTGTCCAGAGAATTGACGTCCAATCTCCTCTATGTTATCCTTTATCTTCCTAACATTGCTTGACATTTTATAGATTCCTGATGATCATACTGTTCCACCAGTCGAACTTGCAAGAGAATGTATGCACTTCAAGGTCTCAAATGCATCTCCTTTGCATCTAAATTTGCAGAATCATATGTTTCATGAGAATAAACAAGTGCAAAGTAATTCAAATTCAGCAAAAAAGTTCGGCCTTAATGGTCAAAAGGCTCCCATTCTATCTCATCTATCTGCTGAGATTCCTCAAAATAACTATTTCGCTCCAGGATCTGTTCAAACGTCTGCAATCTATAAAATGCCAGGGTCTTCTTGTGTTAAGGTTTGTGATGTTCCTGCCTGCATAATGTGTCTGGATATAGAGAAATGATTTATTTATTACATATGAAATCCCCTCTCCTGAATATTTCTGGGGATTATTGTTCTCTGCTAATTTAGTTTTTCTGCCATCTAAGGGTGAGGGATCTTCCAAAGATGGTTATGTTGGGTCCTTGTCTTTTGAGACATCAGGCACCAATCAAACAGTGGGACAGGTAATTTACTGGTCTTAAATCTGTTACCTTTTTGTTTTGTGATGATGTGTATTGTTGTCACTAGGTCATTGGTACTGCTAGCCTTATATCCAATTTAATGCCGTGTTAGATCCATCTAACTGACCCTAAATTGTTTGGCTAAAATTTGTTGTTGTTGAATGATGATGATGGTATTTTCATGATAAATGTCTAAAAAACATTTAGCTTTTCACATTGTTCTACATTAATTCTCTGGTTGGTAGGATTGCTAAAGCACTTTGCCAGGTCCTTTATCTCACCTAATCGTGAATTATTCAACAAAGTTAAACAATTCACATTTTAGATATTGTATAAAGTAGCTAATTTTGTGAAAAAATAAACTATAATAAAGTTTAAAACTTATGGAAATTTCTATGTCATTTAAAGCTAAGAACTGAAAAAAATAATATCCACAAGATTTCTAAAATTAGAAAAAAAGAAATCTGTGATTTAGGTTATATTAGATGTTTGAAAGACAAATGTGTAGATGAAACAATCAAGAGAAATAATGTTGCAAATTATTTAATACCCCTTTATGAAACATTTAATTTTGTAGATTAAAAATTATGGCAAGTCTATGAATGATAATTCTGATATTATATCAAATGGTTTTGAAGAAACTTGAGCGAACAAATAAATTGTTTTTATATGAATAAAGGCGAAGTCAATTTTTCTTAACGGTAAAGTGATTAAATTGATAAGTCACACTATGAAATTTTTTGAATATCTTTTATTATTTATTTGTTCTCTTTGTTTTTTTTATAAATTTTTGTAATTATTAATATTTTTCTCACTTAGTCTAATTCGCTGACCCAATATGGCTGATGCATAACTTTTTTAAACTTTTGATACTGACAAGCAAGATAACAGGTGCCTTGGAAGCCTTTGAGATCATTGTATGCCACTTTAAAATGAAATGACAAATTATATGATACATCATACTTTATTTGGGTAGATGAATAAGTGAGCAAAATTAGAATGGTTTTCTATATGAGTACATGATAACTATTAATAAATTATTTTATATTTATCAACATTTAATTTTTATTTGTATGATACTAAAAAATGATCACCAAAAGAGTCATGCACTTTTTAGAATAATCGACTCTTGTTATTAGCCTCAACAACTTTTTATTTGACCCTAGTCTTGAGTAGGGGTGCAAATAAACCGAATCGAGCTGAATTATATGAAAATATGATATTCAAATTCGAGCTTGAAAAATATATGTGATATTCGGATTCGATTCAAAGCTCAAAAATACAAATGATTTTTGGCTTGAATTCGGTACTAGTTGTTCGAACCTTGATTCTAGCAGAATCAAACTATAGCTCGAAATGACCTAAATTTAAGTTCGGCTTGTGTTATCTGAACCTTAATTTGAGCATATTTAAACTGAAATTGTGTAAAAATAAACAAAATTCGGTTTGAATTCGGTTCACGAGTGGCTTGTGAACAATCGAACAAAATATTATGGGTTCGAATTTGACTTGAAAAAATTATTGAACAAAGTTGTGTTTCTTGAAATTTTTGAGTGGATAAAGATTAGACCTTCAACTTTAATATTCGAAATTGATGAAAATAAATATATGATTAGATAGTTAAAATAAAAATCCATGAAGAATAATGTTCAAAATCCTACTAATTTGGAGGGTAGACCCAAAAAGAACTTCAAATTTGTACCTGATTGGGTCAGTCTTTTCTTATGAAAAATCTGTTAAGGTTAGGTTTTTGTTTTTTCCCCGATTCCAAAAAGCTTCGGCTTGTTTTGGATTTCTATCAAATTCTAAGACTTTTACTCTCCTTTCCATCACTAGTCTCTAGTGTTAATGTACTTCAAGATTGCTTCTATTGGATATTAGTCTTCAAAATAACTTGTACACGAAATTTCTTTAACTTAATAAAGTACCACTTTTAATTTGTGTAGCTTGAACCTGTACATGTTAAAACTTTCCTATCTACATTTTCACCATATTATGAAAGATTGATAATGGCAGAAGCATTCACTGCTACAATTAGGGGTGTAAACGAGCCGAGCTTAGTTGTGCTCAAGTTTGTTTATTTACTTATCGAACTTGATTATTAAAAATCTTATCGAGCTCGAGTTTTTTATTGATCTCAACCAGCAACATTGGTGTCCTTATAAATTAGGTTAAACGTTTATCTAAATTTGTTCATAAAATTTTCATGAACTTTATTTATGAACATTAACAAGCCAAGCTTACTAGTGTTGAAGCTTGTTTATTTTATATACTTTTTTATTATTGAACAAATAAAAAATGAGCTTTATCGACCCAAACACCAAGCAACCCTAACTACAAAACCCTAGCTACAATAAAGGACATATATTTTGTGTCTTGTGACTTGGGACTCTCTTCTTGTCTTTTTTTATTTTATTATTTTGTATTTGTTAGGATTGCATGAGCAGAACGTTAGTTCATTAAATTTTGTGATATAATGCGTGATCACTTAAAAGTTTCAAACTGTCTCATTCTCTGTAGGTGTTGAAACGAAGAAGTTCAACATTGTATGATAAATTTCGATCAACTTGTCCCATACGAAGAGTTCGTCAAAAGCTCGGTCTGAATTCTTCAAGAAGAATCATCCATTCAGTTCTTCCTGGAAATGTTAAGCCTTGTACCTCAACTGTATTCAAAAAAGATTTTCAAGATAATCCATCACCAAATCAAAGGCTTAATTGTTTAGATGGACACGAGGAAAGTATTTTTAAGAAAAGATCCAGCTATGATATTGCCCCTGCTTTAGCTCAATCAACTAAGATGGAAAACCAAATCTTGCAACAACTACATGAGTTAGCACCTTCACCAGAAGGAAAATCACCCAAACTAGAGGATAATCCCCTTGATGTAACAATTGCTGATGGTATTCATTCATTTTCAAAATGCCAGGCTCTCACTGATCTTCTCTTACAATTCAAAAGCATATAAGCCTACTATTTTTTTGTCTTATTGCAGGTTTTATCAATTCTTTATCTCATAATCAAGAAGGGGTTGGAGTGCTTGAGGAGGACGCATCAACTTCTTCAGGAGTCAAGTCTATAAATGCCGCCAATGATATTAATTTAGTACCTGCAGCTGCTACCATACATGGTACTAATGCTGTTGATGCTGGAATCTTAATTTGCAAAGCAATTTCTGGGAATCACAAGCCAGCTTTTCAGATAAGAGAATCTGAGGTATTGAAGTTCTTCTATCATGGCTGAAAATTTTGTAATGTATTTCCGTATCTAATTGGTGTTTTTTTATCCTTCCAATTGTATTTAAGTTTTTTCATCATTTTGTTGTTCAGGATAAAGTGATGGATCCTTCATCTCAACTCAAGCATGAAGATGAGTTGAATATTTCTCAGCATAAAGCTATCTCAGCAACAAGAACTGAGGGATCTCCTCCAACTGTGCTTGCAAACTTTCCTTCAACATCTTTATTCTCTAAGGCATCTGATCTGAAGCCTTCCATTGATTCTGTTGCCAAGTATAGCAAGGGTTTTACTTTTCCCTCCATGCCTTCTTCCTTTACTTCTCAACCACCGCCAACACCTACTATGCCAAGACCTTTAGTTCAGAAGCTTGTGACACAAAAAGAACGTGGTATGTCCCCTTTGTTTACCTCAGCCTCCATGGGAGCTAAGAGAGCTTTATTTTCTTTACCTACGACAAAGGACAATTCTCACACTTCTACACTAGAACATAGCACAAGGTATGGAACTGTTTATGTTTTTTGGTTATGTAATTATTGCTAGTGGAAGACCTAATGGACAAAATTCTTAGTATAGCTCAGAAAAGTCGGGGAACTTATATAGACAAGATATGCATAAGTTAATATGCTAAATTTCTTGCCTTTGTTTGATGAACTGTGTATTAAAAGCTAATTTTTTTTTGGTGTTTCTCACTATGGAAGCTTTTCTTGTGGTTTCACTAAATTTGTCTCACCCATCTTCTGCTATTCCACTTGTGGCAATTTATGAAATGATTGATAGCATTACTTTCTTTGTTGCCAGGTTAAGCAATAATTCAACGACATATGTAGCAGGTATATTTTCCACCATTCCTACACTCCACTTTGGATCTACATCCTTGATCATTTCTTCCACTTTAGCATCTCAACCATTGAATGAAGTTAATGATACAAATTTGGAAGGAAAACCTCACAATGAATCACCGGTGAATTCAAATAGTTCCAGTCATGATAACACTGCACTTTTTAATTTTGGAAGCAAATCCTCTGCATCAGCTGCTGTGTCTCAGTTTCCAGGCACTGACAGTGGCTCTGTTTTAGCAGCAACTAGTCTTTCCAATTCTGCAGTCGGTTCTCATGCTGCATCAAGTCTGCCTCCAGATAATAGAAGTCCATCTTCTCTTGCTGCAAAAACATTATCAGATGCAAGCAACAATCTTAATTTCATTTCATCGAAGTCTAATAAGTTAGATTCATTGTATCCAGACAACAGTGCCAACAGCTTGTCTAGTGTTAATGTTTCTGGATTTGGTGGAACTCGTGCAACTCAAGTTGAAAGTCCAACCTCACAAAATTCTGCTTCAGCAAGTCTGTTCCAGTTAACATATGGGAACAGCGTTAACAGTGGATTTGATATGGCAACATCCACAGTCCCAAGCTTTGGAAACAATTTTGCTGCTGTATCAAGTCTGTTTCCTAGTGCTGGAGGGAACCAATCTGCTTTTTCACCAACTTTATTAGGTGCAAGTGACAATAAGTTTAATTTCAGTTCAACAAAATTTGATAACCTAGCCTCATCAGATCTGCACAATGGTGGCAAAACCTCTCCTCTTGCTACTCCCCCTGGGCTTGCTGGAACTCTTTCAACTCAAGTTGAAAGTGGAAGCTATGACAGTTTAGCGAGTCAAGTCCAGTCAACATCTGGACACAGAGCTGACGGTTGTGCTGTTTCTGCAGCACCCAGTATTTCAAGCTTTGCAATCACTTCTTCTCTTGCATCAAGTCTCTTTCTGCATGCTAGTGGAAGCCAACCAGCTGTTGCACCAACAACAATATCAGGTGCAAGCAACAACCTTTTCAGTTTTATTTCTAAACCCAGAGACACTGGCTCTTCGATACTGGATAACAGCCAACAGACCTTCCCTGGTGTTATTGTTACTGGATTTGGTCGAACTCCTCCAATTCAAGTTCAAAGTGAAACCTCACTTATTTCTAGTAGCTTGATGAGTCAGTTCCAGTTGTTCATCCCCTCTTCAACTATGGGAATGGACATTTCTTCCTCATCAAGTGTGGGCAGATCATTTTTTGGAACAACAGTTTCCAATCCTTTCATCTCAAGTTCATCTTTTCCCATGGATACTGGTTTTTCCAGTCCCAGTACTGCTGCGGCGGCGGCTACCTTGCCATTGGCAACGATCTCTAATTTGTTTGGTTTGAATTCTAAACCGCCAACATTGCCTACTTCTGGTCTTTTTGTTTCTAGTGCATCTTCTCAAAATTCTGGATTCCCATTTGCCACACCATTTATATTTAATTCGTCTTCCAATCTGGCATCTTCTTTTAGTTCTGCTGCTAGTACTTCATCAGTCTTTTCTAGACATCCCACATTTGGCTTGCAGAATTCAGCTGCTGCTGTCAGCACAGCTGGAGACAATGAGATGAGTATTGAGGAAACTGGAGACAATAACCAGTCAGCAGCCGGTATGTTTCAACAGTTGGGCCAACCAGGAACTTCATCAGCTGGACCAGTGTTAAGTGTGCCGGCAGTTCAACCTGCTTCACCAGTCTTTCAGTTTGTTGGTCAACAGAATCTCCCGCCTCCAGTTCCACCACAATTTCAACCCTCTGGCGGTGTGGAGTTCCCTCAAGGAGGAAGCTTTGCCTTTGGCGGCGGCGGCGGCGGTGGTGGTGTTGACAAGTCCAGCCGCCGAATAATAAGGGTTAGAAAAGACAAGATGCGGAAAAAATAACATAAAAACACGAAATGCAGCTGCATGGTTTGGTCCGAGCAGGTCTTGTTTTTGCTCTCTTGTGCAGGTGGTGAAAGGTTAAGATGCAAGATTTTTGTGATGCTTTGAGCATTGCTGGAAATCAGATCGTTGCAAACTTGCCTTAGCACTTTTATGTCTTGGATTAATGTCCAAATTTTGGTCCATTAACATCATTGCGAAAAAGTTCTTGTACTGGTCTGCTCTCTGTAAAATAGATTTTTTTCCCTTTTTTTTTTTTGATGCTGAATCTCATTGATTGTGACAAAGTAGGGTTCCTACCATTCTTTTCACTGCGGGTCAGAAAGTGTCAAACAAGACATGTAAGGCTGATAATCCCTGATTGATCATGTACCGAACTATATTGCTAGATGATTGCTCTAATGCCAAAAAAAGAATGGGCATGTGTCCCAGTGGCTGTGTTTCCTTCAGTGGAATGGCACAAACTGGAGGCGAAGAATTACAAAAAAGATGAGATTTTGCTGTTTGCTTGGCCCATGGGCACCAAGGAGGCAAGAGAGTTTGCTGTTTCACTACAAAAAATCAGTCAAATAGCGACGGAAACTAATTTCCGTCGCTAATTAACGACGGGAAATAGTTTCCGTCGCTAATTAGCGACGGAAACTAATTTCTGTCGCTAATTAACGGCGGGAAATAGTTTCCGTCGCTAATCCCGTCGCTAATTCACCCCACGGAATACGTAACCCTAATTTATGTCGCGGTTA
>JBBUKS010397329.1:0-19023 GCA_038050645.1 Hedychium gardnerianum
AGATGCGGTGCTTATGCTGGTTGTTGATGGTACATGCATATGAGATGTTGTACTTATTTTGATTATTGAGGGTATATATATGTGAGATGTTATACTCATATTCTGTATTATTGGTACTACTCTTGATACTATTTACAGTTTGAGTATGGTGCATGTATAGTAGTGACATACGGGTATTATTAGCATACGATGGTAAGTTGATTCTTTCTGTGAGACTGTATATTTTTGAATTCCTGTACATTTTTGAGTTATTGTACTTGTTATTGTTCATGTACTATCTATCTTATATCTGCTGAGTATTTCTTGTGTACTCGTCACCCCTGTTTTTTATTGTTGTTTCTTTATTAACAGGTTGTTAATTAGGTCGCTTGGAGGATATATGTTCGCACTGTCCCTATCACATCGACTCTGGGATTAATCTCCGATGATTTCGGTTTGTTTTAGCTTTCGCGTTTGTTTATTACTCGTGTATTGTATTTATTACATTGTATTTGGTTTTTTTCGGATGTGATTCCGATAGTGTACTTGGTATTAAAGCCGGGCCGACTCGCAAATGATATGTTTTAGGCTTCTGGTCGTGTGAACCATTTTTAATTTTTTATTTGATTAGATGTGACTTTATATATATTGCGTGGTTGTGCATATCCGAGTAGGGTATTCTTTTTACTATTTTATACACTGCGTGGATGTATATACCCGTGTGGGGTGTTTCTGTACATTGGTTGTCATTATGTATTCAGGATATTATCCACCGTATAGGGGAGGTGCTATCTGATTTTCGTCGGATAAATATCCTCTCGGAGCGTGACTTAATCCAAGTGTGACTAACTCATAATCTCATGAAAATTTCATATCGGCCCTCAAAAATAAATTAAAAAATGTTCATCACGGATGGCCATTAACTTAATATTGTTAGATTAATTATTCATTATGAAAAAATCATCCACTAATTGATCGAAACTAGGACTTGATGTTAGATGCTTGAGCATTGAGAAGACATCTGGAGCAATTTTGATTGAAATCATTAGCGTATTGAGCAATTTTAATTAAAATAACTTGTGATAATCATCAAAACTATTCCAACCTTATTGTAATAGTTGGTCAAAATTATTAATTAAAATATAAAATAGTTGAAGCAATTCAATCAAAATCACTTCATAAACGTATGGAAAGAAAACTTTAACTAATCAATTAAGTTTAAATATTTAATTCTTTAAATCAATTAAGTTTTGAAAATAATTGTTTCATCCCAAAAAAAAACTTTCACTAACTATCGGATAAATTTAAAAATATGTGCAACTCTTTATTCAATAATTAATATCTCTAATTTTTCATTTCATTAAAAATATATATATAATTAAGAATTGAATCATGAATATTTAATTAAACCATAAAACATTTTATCGTTGTATCATTGTTTCGGGGTGAGAGGCTCCTTTTTATATTTTTTTACTAAATAACATTTCATTTTACCATTTGAAACATGGAGAAACATTTGAAGCCCCCCACACTCGTTTGTAAAATTTTATGACATGCTTTGCTCCCACCATATTTATGCCCCAGGCAACATCATAATATCTGGATGCAACATCATAATATCTTGATGCACATCATTCACAGCCATTACTGATCGACAGTCGACACCGATCCAGCCGGTAAAACATTCAATGCAACAAACAAATAACTATGTTGCCTGGTAAACGTGATACATGATGATACAGTGATAAAATATTTAAAAAATTAATAAGAAAAATACTCAAAAAATAATAAGAATATTGTGAATTAAATTTTAAATTGGACAAATATTCTAGAGATTAATTTATAAATACGTATAAATTGTACTACAGATTTATAATTAAAAAGACCATCTACTTTCCGAATTAATTGGACGAAATCTGAACTCTCTCATAAAAGTTGGCGGTTGCAGTCACGTGAACAATGATATGAACTTCCTTGAGCAAGGTTTCTCTTTGATTAGGGATCTTGAATTTTTATTTGGTTAATTAGAGCATTCACAAGGAGCTATGACGTGACAAATTAAAGAAGCTCCGAGCTCTTTGCCATCAACTTTGGGAGCGGAGTCGCGAGGTCTAGGGATCAAATCCTGGCTAGTAGTCAGGTTCTTGCCCCCCTTATGTACTAGTCACTGTTCGGGTTGGCTAGACTAACCCCCGTGATTTACCTCCTCCGTGTTGGTCTTGGGACGAACTGGCGGGGGCGCTGGGGGCGAGCGTTTCGCTTTTTGCCACAATGGGAGCGGAGTCGCGTTTTTACTAGATTGATTGATGATTAATATACGAGATAATGTTATCATGAGGTATGAGAGTTAAATCCTGACTATTAATCAAGTTTTTATCCTCTCTCATGTACTAATCACTTCAGGTTAGCTAGACTAGTCTCGTGATTTACTTCTTTTGTATTGATTTTGGAACGGATTTGCAAAGACGCTGAAGACGAGCATTTCGCCTCTTGTCATCATGGGAGCGGAATCGTTCTTTATAAAAAAAAATTAAAAAAATTAAATTGATTTTATATTAACTATATTTCTTTTAAAGAAAGAGTGGAATCATAAACAAAAAAATTTAAAGTTTTTTATATTTTTAAAAATTCCGTACGTTGACGTGATATTATAGGGAAAAAAACTCTCCAAGAATTTCCGCTGTTGGAGATGCTCTTAGCGAGTTTAATATTATATATTTATATATATATTTTTTATGTATTTATTGTTGAGGTTGTAAATAAATTTTACATTAGAAACACGTAACAAAAACAATCATCGGCAAATATGTTCGATGATATAAAATCTCTTTAATAAAATTTAAAAATAAAATTACGAAGATTTAGATTAAAATAAATTATATCATATAAAGATATTTAAATTTCTTTAATTTTAATAATTAATATCATAATCTGACTATCAAAAGATTTAATCATCGATTATGCATAAGAATTATGATTTAATCGATTTATATGAATAAAATATTGACTTTAAATAAAAGAAATGAGAGCTTTCATATCCGGATCAAGAGGATCAAATACAGGTAGGAAGTCTTGATGGACAGCCAAACAAAAAAAATCCTAGTTGAGACTAGGTAAGAAAGACTTAGTAAGTGAGTTGGACTAAGGGGTAAGGAAATTCCAATAAGTCGGATGGACCAAGAGGTAAGAAGACATAGTAGATCAGTTGGACCGAATGACAGAAAGACTTAGTGGATCAAGGATCGACCTTCAAATGAATAGACTTTTCACTTGAGGAGATCCTGTACACTTTAGTTTGAGGGGAGATTATTGGGATTGTAAGATTGTAAATAAATATCATATTAAAAATACATATGAAAAATTATGAATTTATAAGGAAAATATATCTCTATTGGTATAAAGTCTTTTAGTTAAAGTCTAAAAATAAAATGACTTAAACTCAAATTCAAAGTGAATAATGTTATATCATTATAAAAATATTTAAATTCTTTCAATCATAATATTTATAATTTTAAGAAGTTTGTTCATGGATATTATTTAATTATAAATTACTTTATCATCTTTATTTTTTATTTATTTAGATATTTGAGTTTTTGATTTAATTAATCCCGACTATCAAATAAATTTGAGAAGCGTTGGTGAATTCCGACACCCCAACGTTACTAATGATTCAATGTGAAATTTGAACCTCGTTGTATGAGAATTAATCATGCTTGTCTTTTATTATTACATTAAGCCCGTGAAAATTCATAATATTTATTTATAAATATTAATAAACAAACATAAATATATTCAAACTTATTCATATTAAATGAATGACCTCTCAAAACTTCAAAGACCGGTATCGGAAGGCCAAATCACGAGATCGACAATATGAGATGTCACTTAAATTTCTATAAGAATATTCATATTATAACATTTAAATAATATTATAATCAATATTGATGAGTATTATAATAATTATATATTAACAATGTTTAATTTTTTAAACGTGATTGAACAAATTTTATTAAAAAAATAAAAAATAAATTTTGAATATAAATAATAAAGATAAATAAGAGAATAATAAGACTTATAAATAATAAATATGAATATTAAAATGAATGTAAATTTGTGTTAATACTATGAGTATATGATATAATTTTTTTAAAATGTCATATATTAATATATTAATATTTAAATTAATATGAATGCCCTAATATCTTAATATTGTCGTGTCTTATAGAAACCAGCTAACCCAACACCTCTCTCGACATGCATTTAGTTTCATGTTTTTGTTTTGTTGCCTCGGAGTCAATAGGACTTTAGTTGGTTGAGTTTGGCGATGAACAGTGTCATGCTTAAAGACACATTGTACTGCAATATGGTTTGACCTGAACTGACCGAGAAACCCGGGCCTAGGCGAGGACCGATGCTGAGTTAATAGCAACAATCGTTGACTTGGGTGGGAACCATTATGACTCATCGGTCGCGCTCAATTGAATCTAGATCTGGACACACGATCATTGTTAGGTGAATAATCAATTTGGTGGGCATGGTCTCATAATAGAGGATGGAGTGATCGCGGCTGATGGAACAATATCGCTCTTTTGAAGTGACGACTCTTTCAAGTACAAGAGAAAAGCCAAAGAAAGCTTTATTGAGCCCTAATATGTTATAATATCGAACTGTCTTAAACAAAGAAGATAGATCATCTTATTATATCATTCGACTTAATTAAGCAACTTAAGACAGCTTCGATCATTATCACATGAATATATAACACGCATTTTTTTGTACTTTAAAGATCTTCAATAATATTTACGTTTAATAACAATTAAGTTTTAAGATCGACTTAAAAAAATAGTAGGGTGTATGAAATTTTCATCGGACCACACATTTGATTAATTATACATAGCCCTTTACATTTTGAAAGTGACTATTGTCACGGTTCGATCACATGATTATAATTTTATCATTACACTGAAACTTTCCAGGGAAAAGAAAAAATATTTGCAGAAGGAAATTTTTTTCACATTGCCATTTTGAACACTACACATCATCGTCATCATTCATGCATTAATAGTTTATTGTAGAAAAATATAGAATTAATTAGGGTTGATCATCATCATCATTTGCACGAGTACTTCATGACGCCCGGGATATGGATGGTGGAGAAGTAAAGCTCCCAGTCAACGTGTTTGGGGTCAAAGTCAAACACGTTGACTTCACCGTCTCTTGGGGCCATGCTCCTCCTCAGCGCTTCCAAGTTCTTATCGTCGAACCTTCAACCAAAAACAAACGTTTATCGTAAAAATATATGCATTGAGTCGATCGATTATCTTTTTTATGGAAGATGTGAAGTTACAAATGTACAAGTAATTTTGCTCGATCGTATGGAAAGATTTATCGAGGTATGGAAAGATACGCCTACCGGCCTTTGAAGAAGACGTACGGTTCGTACAGGTCGACGAGATGCATTCCGAACTTATAGATCCGGTTGAGTTTCTTGTATTTGCTGGCGAAAATCGCTCCACCGGAGAGGAGACTCACAAGGTGCATTAACTAAGTAAATAAAATCATCAATGAAAAAACATTTAA
Organism: Hedychium gardnerianum; assembly: GCA_038050645.1. Lineage (NCBI taxonomy): Eukaryota > Viridiplantae > Streptophyta > Magnoliopsida > Zingiberales > Zingiberaceae > Hedychium > Hedychium gardnerianum. The sequence goes on from JBBUKS010397329.1 coordinate 5,560, forward strand.
ATTAACTTCTAATGAAGAAAAAAAAAATATGATAATCTATGATAATAATTTTAAAAAATCAAAATTATGTCATTTTAGCAGGTGCACATGATTGTACAAGATAAAATGTGCAGGCTATCAAAGTCCATATATAAAGCTTGATAGCCTATGCATCTTATCTTGTACAATCATGTACACCTGCTGAGGTGGTCACTTGCACATCATTGATCAAAATATGTGTGATGATGATCAGTGATCAGAATTATGTCATCTGAACAGGTGCACATGGTTGTGCAAGATAAGATGTGCAAGTTATCAAAGCCTATACAATCATGTATATTTGGTGAGGTGGTCATCTGCATATTATTGATCAAAAAATATGTGATGATAATCAATAATCAAAATATATGTGGTCATCTCAACAGGTACACGTGATTGTACACAATAAAATGTATAGATTATTAAAATTTTATATATAGAGAGAGAAAGAAAAAGAAAGAGAGAGAGAGACTGACCTCTAGAGGGAGCTTGTATCTGAGAGCCATGAAGGCCCGGAACAAGATCATGTTCCGGAACACCGGCATCCTCTTCGTCTTCCTCGTCTTTCCGTCCTTCGTCACGCGAGGGTTCTCCAGGAAGTACCGGTACCCGCACTGCTCGATCAGCGAGAACGCCACCGGGTTCCTCACCGACGACCCGACGTGGTAGATGAACTCGCCCCCTTCTCCCGCATGCGCCGCCATCGCCGCCGTCATCGCGTTCACCACCATGTCTCCCGGTATCTGCCCATCCGCACTCAACCCGTTCGACGATATGCCAATACCCAAATAAACATATATACAAAGCCGAAGGACGACTCACCACGTCGCTGATCAGGTCCAGGTCTCCGAACAGGCACGAGAGCTTCCCCTTGGCGTACCCAATGATCAGACTGTCCACGGTCCTGCTCCATGTCATAAACAAATTAAACCTATATTTATCATCATGTTTTTTTATATATTCTTGATTCTCCTTGACAATCACAGAAGTAATTGTTTTCTCTCTATTCTTAATTTTACCTGGTTCCCTCGATCCAGCCAGGCAGGGGCTCTCTCAGCGTGCTCAGTATGATGGCCGGCCGCAGGATGACCAGAGGTAGCTCGGCCGGCCGCAAATGCCCCAGGACCATCTCGCCCATGGCCTTGGTGAAGACATATGTGTTTGGCCATCCAAACAGCTTAGCTCTTCATTCAATTAGTTAGTTCATCATCAACAACAATAATAATATTATTGATACGAAAGCAAAAGTGATACATTACCTTTTCAAGCCTAATTCCTTCATCGCTAGCCTTTGGGCTGCTTCAGTGACATTGGGATTGGCTTGCAGCTCCATCTTCTTCCTCTCCGCCAACTCGATTTCTGCTTCTATGTCGAGATAATGATCAGAGCCTCCTCGGAGAGTCTCCCCCATGCCGAAACTCTTCTCCAGTATGAGCCCGCTTTGCTCTCCCACCACATAAGCTGGCTCGATCAATCAATCGATCGAAAAATCAGTCAGACACCATTAATTAACAAACTTTCCCTTCGAGCATGATGAATTCAGTCTAGACTACTACCGGTGGAAACATGAAGAAGCATTTCCAGTTTCGCGCACCGTTGTGCGAATTCCAGCACATGCTTAGCTCCGAGCACGTTTATACTCAGAGAGACATCGTATCTGTGTTCGATAAATATTCAAGCTTGTTCGTTTAGTTTAACGAGTTGTTTAAATTTCTTTGATTGTGATAACTACCTATCGTAAAAGTTCGTGATGGCCGCAACGTTTAAGACGATCTCGACTTCGTTGCACAATTTCTCTTCGAGATCAGGGTCTTGAATCCCCAAATTTTCAAGAGTGATATCTCCGGCCACAGGGCACAGCTTGCTGGCCGCGAATGCCTGGAACCCATCGCCATGCTTGTCCTTCAAGATCCTGAACAAATCCTTGTCGAGTATCTGAAACAAAAAACATTTACAAAAAAACTTAAGTCAAGATTCGTCTCCTACGACGGTGCTTAACGTTAATTCGATAAATTTTTTACCTCATTTTGCAAGCGCTGCTGCGCAGTCGATATAGCATCAGCCGCCCTGATGAGAAGGAAGAGCCTCTTCACTTCTGGCTGGACCCTCAGCAGCTTCTCCACAAAGACTGCATCAACAAGAGACAATCAATCAGTTCCAAACACATCGAATTATAAGCATGAGAAGTAGTTTAAAGCTTACTCTTCGCCAAAAAGCCGGTGGATCCAGTGATAAGGATGCTCTTGCCCTTCAGAAACTCCAGAATTCTGGTGCTGTTCATCGTCGTCGTCGTCGTCGTCATCTAGATCACAGTTTCTTAGCTTCAGGAAAAGAATCACAGTTCATATATATACACACAAGCCGGTTCATATTATTAAAAAAAAATTATTAAAACAATACTTATTTATAATTTTCTACTGAAAACATTAGTCTTAATTATGTGGACTCTCGTTCGAGAAGAAAGAAGAGAAAGGGTGATTGCTTTCTTACATAAAAAATAGAAAAATCAGAAAACATTGTAAGGACTTTAATTCCTATGTTTTTTTTTTAATAAGCCTATTAATTTTAAAATATTATTTCATAAAATTTTTACTAGTCCTCAAGAGTAAATCATAGAGTAGATCCATGCAGTCTTCACATCCCAATAAAATCATCCAACACTGAATTAATTACTCTATTCGTGAGATAAATTAGTAAACTTGATAAACTTAAGTTTTTCATTAAATTCAATTAAATATGTTCTAACGTACAATCGAACCATCACATTCTGAAAATCTCTGCTGCACTATATATATATATATATATATATATATATTTTGAAAGTGAGGTATTTTATAATGATAAAAAATATCTAATTTATTTATTTATTAATTAAGGAAAGAGTTGGAGTACAAGAAACAATAAGAATAAATTAAGCATGGATGGTGCTACGTGGGGCTTAAATTGAGATAAACTTTGTTTTAGCTAGCTTAGTGAGAGTTGGTAACTAGATTGCATTCACTAAAGAAGAGAAAAAGAAAAGAAAGAGAAAAGAAAAGAAAAAAGAAAGAGAGGAGAAAAAGATTTAGGTCATCCATCTGCAACTCACTTTCACCAAATCAGATTAGTCTATGATCTTTGTCTCAAATCAATCATAGAACACCTCCATTGTTTCTTAATTAATTCCACCTATTAGACTTTTACAACATATAAAAATTAAAGGAACAGAAACCATAAGCATTAGACTAAAGATTAAGCTCTGGACGAATCAAGAACAGTGCCTTTAATATGTTCATTTTTATTGTTGTTGAATTGGTGAATTATAAGTCAAGAGAGATGAATTTCATTACAATTAAGATGATTGGTGTTAGTTTACCTACTTTGGTTGGCAGATTCAATTGTATATATTATAGTAATTGGTTGCTATTGCTTAATTTGCCGACAGCACTCAACTGATTTATTAAAGCGAAGGATATTAATATATGCAGACTGATGGGAGGGAAAATTTATGAAGAAATAAGAAGAGAAATAAAAAAAAAATATATGAGAGAAAAATTTATCATCCTCTAAGTTTTTTTTAAAAAAATAAAATAATATTTAATATCAGAGATTAATCTTCAAATAGCTAAAAGTATCCACAGTCGTAAATCTACCACATCAAAAATTAAACATCTCACTCCAACAATTTTTTTATGTTTTATTTATATTTTTCTTCTTCTTTATTTATAATTTCATATACTATCTTTTTTTTTATAATTTTATCTACTTGGGCGTATTGTGTAGGACGAACGGTGGAATTTTGGAAAGATGATTTTGATTTTTCTTCAATATTTGAAGAATTCAAATAATTCATAAAAGAATTATTATAATTTTCATCCGTTTTGGTTAAAAATTATAGTAGTAGGATCAAAATAAAGTAAAATGTATAGATGAATTACTATAATTGATGAAAAAAATGAAACATTGCAAGATATATTATAGGTAAAAAAAATAACCGTTATTTCAAAAATAGTTGTTATAAAAAATGAATTAAAAAAAAATCATGGATTACTAAAAAAATTCATGATTAAAAAATAGCTGTTATTTCAAAAATAGCCGATACTACAATTGATTGATTACTTTATTTTTTTTAAAAAAAAAATATAAACCGGTCCCAAGATTTTGGACCGATTTATAGAAAAAATTATAAATCCCATTCATGTAGTGGGGGTGGAGTTTATAATGGAGGGTTTATACCATGCTATAAACCCCGAAGTGTTTAAACATAACTTTTATACCAATAAATATAAGAAATATTAAAATTATTTTAAATATAATAAAAATAAAAATGATTAAAAATAATGAAATAGACGTACAGAACTTTCGAAAAGATACTGGACGATATTTTTCGGATCTAAAAATTAATATTTATAGATTCCACCCAATAATAAATCTAGATCTCTAAAAGAATTATGCGTGAGCGCAAATAAATACTCGATCAATATCAAGTTAAAAATTATGATTCATCTGTGATTAAATTCTCCTAAGGTGATCATGCATGCATCAGATACCAACAACTTTAATTTGATTAAAAGATTAAAATAATTACTCTCAAAATTATGATGTCATGATAAAAAATGAGACGGATTATTATATAATGAAGATTTAAATCTCACTAATACATATTATATTTGAAAAGTTTAAAAAATTTATAACGCTTAATCATCCGTTAGAACTATCAATATTTATCGATAAAAGTTAGATACCTAGATAACCATTTACGCTTTTTAATAAGAGTTAAATATTTAAATTAATAAAAAAAATTAAAATAAAAAACAGTCTAGTGTGCGTGGAAGCTCCCCTTAAAATTGGGGTCCTTATAAGTGATTATTTTCACCATTCGAATTCATGATCATTAAGCATACGATGATAATTTTATGATTACTTGAAGATTTTTTTTGATTAAAATTAAAATGTTTGGTAAAAAAAGTAAAAGGACATATTTTACTATCGTTTTCGTTAAAAAGATTAATTTTTTTAACAGAAAAAAATACACAACATATTTCTCATCTCAAAATTATTCTTATTTTAGGGTTTAGCAGCAAGCTACGATGTAGCTAGTATAACATATGAAAATAAAACTCGTTCAATTTTGATAAAAGTAACATATTATGTAAAAATTAGAATGACACCTCTTATTACCATTTTCGTAAAAAAAAAAAAAACTTTTTCTTAAGAGACAATTAAAACATCTTTAACATATTTTTTATTCTAAAAATACTCTTATTCTAACATGTTATTATAGCATTTATGTCGTAAATTCGTAGTAGAGATGATATAGCTGCTACAAAGTACGTAAATCAATTTGTTAGACTTAATCAAAATTATTATACATGATCAAATTACTTAAACTTATCAAAACGATTTTAATTTAGTTAAAATTACTTCAAATAATAGTATTTCCAAGATGAGAAACATGTCAGAGACTATTTTATTTTTTTAATATACCCAACTAGTCTTGGGATAATCGATTCAATCCTATGAAATTTTTTTCATTAGTCATCGAGATAAATCGAAAAGTGCTCGTAGTAGACAGACTAGAAGTTCAACATCCTTTGATTGCGCGTCCTATTCGAACAAAATTTCCTACAAATGCGCCATCATTGAGAATTAAATCGCGGATGCCTGAGTGTCAACCTGAGCGCTTTATCGTTGTACCATAGCCTCGAGGGCTGTCGAGACTATTTTAGCTAAGGTTATAAGTGAATTGAATAAATTTAATATTCGATTTAATAAAAAATTATTTATATTTATTCAATATACATACAGTCAATTAAATAAATAAATTCAAATCACTCACAAAATTGAATATACAAACTTTTATATATATATATATATATATATTCAACTCGTTAATATTCATAAAATTGACTAAATTGCATCCTATTCTCTATTCGCAAAACAAAATAGCAATTATTTTACGGACGATATTGACTTTGTGATTCGAACATGAACATCAAAAAAAATCTTCTAAAACTTATTGATTCAAAAGAATACTAGAAAATAGAAAATAAAAATAAAAATAAACGGCACAATCAAAAAATATTATTTATAAAAAAATTAATTTTAACATCAACTAAATAATTATTTAAATATATCCAAAACTCTAAGATGAAAAAAAAGGACTGAATCTCATTTATCATCCTAATTTTAACATACATGATTCAAGAGAGAGTCCTTTTTTATTTTCACCCTAAAAAGGACTGAACGTCGCTGTCTGATTGCTCTGCTAGAGAAACACAGAAAAGGAAAGATTTAATTGTGAGAGACAAAGGCCATGCCCTCCCATCCTGCTTTAATGTCATATATTCATAGGCACCCGACAATTAAGATGTTGTGCAATAATTAAAAGCACACGAGGGTGGAGCCACGTATTAGTCTACCCTGATTTTAGTTCAGAGATCCGACGATATTAAAGAGTGAGTTACGTACAGTTTGAATTTGTAACGGAAAAAGAAAGAATGTAAGAGAGAGAGAAAGATAGCTCTATGTGAAAGAGAGAAAAATAGCTCAGGGATTTTATTTTCATCACACATGATCAACCGGAGTCATAAAACTTCGCCTCTGGTTTGCACAAACAATTTAACGAGTATTATTACTCTTTCTTTAACTTGTGTTTATGTATATCTATCTAATCCGATTAATTCACAGTGGCAATGTTCGATTAATTTAGAATGATAAAAGAAAAAAATGTTCGTCCTAACTCCCATCAATTTATCTCAGTACTAATATAAAAAAAATAAATCACGAAAACTAATCCTGAAAGCGACCAACTCAGTCTTGCGAAAATTTTTCATCAATCACTAGAATAAATCAAAAAATACTCGCGATGATTCATCCAAACTACCACCATTTTTAAAATTAACATCCTACCGAAAAAAATTTATAATAAGTCACAACTAAAATTCAAACTTTAAATATTTAATTAATTATTAAAAATTCTAATCATTACACCATGATTCCAAAAAAATATCATCATTATTATCATTATCATCAAATCATCCAAAAAAATAACATCATTATTATCATCATCATCAAACCATGTTGGCCCTGACTATGCAGGTACGTTGGTCGGTCGGTTGGTTGTGACCATTTCGACAATGATATGTAACTAAAAGTAGGGGAATAATTCAAGATGTAGTTAGTCTTCCTTTATTTCTTAGGCGTACATGATCAATAGCATATTCCTATTCCTTTAAGGTGCCGTAAAATCATTAAAGAGAGAGATTTAGAGGGCTCGAGAAAATTAATAAATAAATAAAAAAGAAAATATATATATATATATATTTACAACATTATGATAAAAAGACGAAACGCTCGCCCCCAGCGCCCCCGCCAATCCATCTCAGGATCAACACGGAGGAAGTAAATCACGAAAGCTAGTCTAACCGGCCCAAACAGTGACTAGTACATGAGTATATATATTTACAACATGATCCAATAGTACATCTCATCATGCATTAAAAAACTAGTATAAAATATTTAAATGTCAAATAAAACGAACTCCCTCCCATAATTTTTTTTAAAAAAGAGGTTTTTAATAAATTAAAAATATTTATATAAAATACATTATCTATACAGATAATACAAAATATAAATAAAAAATAAAACTCATAAAAAAATTGTTGGAGATGCTCTAACAAACCATAATTTTTTTTAAAAAAAAATAACTATTTAAAATTTTGGCATTAAAAGGGTATTTTGAAAAATACTATTTTGAGTTTATGGTGAGAAAAATCATTAATGTTTATTATTATTATTATTATTTAGACAAATTAGTTTAAGTTAAAAGTAGTCAATAAGCACATGCATTCCAACAATTAATAGATCAAACAATTGCAGACTGAAAAGAAGAAGATAAAGATGTTTGTGATTGCCATTGGAAGCAAAAGATCTCAAAAATCTTCAAAAAGTTTTCGGTTTCGAAAGCTTCGTCTAAAGAACAGAAAAGAAAAAATACGCGAGAATGACTCGGGAGAATTACAAACGCAGACGAAACTTGAAGGTGCAATTAGTCTTTCGAATGGCTTAATGGCATGCTAAATAGACAAGGAAACATGATACCTTTGGAGGTTCCTCTACTGTCCAGACTTCTCTCCCACCTGCACAAAAACAAGAAAAGAAAAATATTATTTCGGTATAAGATCGATTTGTTGTAAGCTTTACATCATAGTGAAACTCGGTGGATCGAGAGTTATAGCAAGTTAAATGTGTACCACATTCGATGGAAACATTGTATAGGGAGGAGGCCAAACAGACCGGCAAGCTGCAAGGGGTCTAAGCGAGGGCGCAAGCGGGAATCAAGGGCCGCAAGGAATTCTATGGACGTAAGTAGCAGATGGTCGATAGAGGTGGAAGATGCCAGTGATGATAATAGATGTGGTGCTTATAGAATTTTGCAAGGAACAGTTGGATGATTATCTGAAAGTGACAGAAGATGATGGATCGATAATCGGGATAATTTGGTCCTAACATTCCTACTGCTTCCTCTTGTGACCAAAGTAACCGATCTCATGACTTACATAACCACTATCATACGAATGACATCTTCTTAAAGAAAATAACTGAATAAACAATTGAAATCGAAGAACTTTTGATTTCTGTGGTAATTAGGGATAAGAAGACTCGTATGAGAAACTTATGTTAATACCTCTTGCTTGCTTTCCTTCTTTCCGCTAAAAGCCTTGTATCCACCATAGAGGAGAAAACCCCAACCGGATAGACAGACAATTACCATCTGCGATAAGATAAATTATGATGTTACTTACATAGCTCGTATCAGGGCAAACAAAAGTAAAATGCTTGGCCTACTTGAATTTGACGTTTAAAAACAAATGGCACAAACAAATAAAATTCTCGATGAAGTTCTATAAATGTCTCAATACTTGCATCTGAAAAACTAGATGTACCAGGGAAACAAACTTAAATATTTTATTTCCCAAGACCGATCCATGTAATGATCTTAAAGCATGGACAATCAAGTCATCTCAAATACCATTTCATATTTCAGATGAAAGAGAAACACAGGTGATTCTGTTCGGAGCGTGTCCATATTCCATATCACACAACAAAAAGTTAGGATTGAGGGATGATGCCAAATGAAGATAATCAAAAGGACAACTCAAACTCTAGCAAGATAGCTCCTGAATTGATATTACTGACTATTACGAGATACAATACTGAGAAGATTGAAGCATAAAACAAAAATTGAGATAGGGATATGAAGCCAAAAACCCAAGAATTTCCAGTAAGGTAATCACTTTGTAAATCCACTTAAAATAGGAGCAAATAAAAACTCGATCGCTAGCAAGATACACCTCCTGCATTTAACACTACCACCAGAAATATGATAATCCAACTTATATAATTATTATGACGATGCATTCTGTTTTCAAGTACAAATTATAAACACACACATATTCTGTTATAAGCGAATTCAAGTGTGTAAACTGGTAAGTCATAAAACAGAGCATCTAAACTCAATTTCACATGATTCCAAGATTCTTTCCTTATCTAAAAGGTTGTCATAACCTAGAAAATGATCAATTTAAGCTAAAAAAAAAATTTGAACTCATGGAAAAGAACAAATTTTTATTAAATTTTGTGTTCCAGATTCATCAGACCTGGCTTTTCAAGTCAAAATATAAATAAATAAATAATTAAATAATTAAATAAATAGTTTTATTAATCTGAAGCCACTGATAAAGTCTTTAAAATTTCTCTTTTCTTAAGATAAACAGATATAACTATTTAGTTAGATTTGAGTTTTGAATAGTAGTAAAAGTATTTGAAACTTACATGTTCTTCCTTCCACTTAGAAGGGCTGAGTGGATCTTCCCAAAAGTTAACCTTTGGAGGCCCATGATGATCTACAGAGATTGAGGTTGAATATTAAACTAAGAAGTCTATACAGCTATATCATAGAATGACTGTAGTTAAAAGTATGAAATAAAAATAATCACCATCAAAACAAATTCAGAAAACAAAATTAAGAATAAAGTCAAAATCAGGACTCAGCATTAATTAAGAAAGCAGTAGGTTTGAATGCAAGTCCACCTTGAAACATTGCACATTACAAGTTGATGTATTAGTATTTATAAAAGAGTTAAGCCTTGTTTTTTGTTTGTCATTTCAAGAAGAACAAAAGGAACTTTGATACTCAAGGCAGTAGGCAAATCAGGAATACTGGATAAAGATTCTTGTAGCTAAGATCTTCAAAAAAAAACATTATCTACCATAAAATTGAATTCACTGTATAATCTAATGATCTGTGGGCCTATTTTGAATCAGAAATTAGACTTAATTACCATCAACTCTATTGATAATCATCGCTATGTATTCTCTTTTGGACTGCCTTATATTAAAATTTCATTTTGCAGTTTTCCAACTGCAAGTCATGATATCATCGTGTTCTTACTTCCATTCTTCCCTCATGTTTCTTACTTCCATCAAAATCGAATTTTATTAACTAAGATAAGAAAGCAAACAGCCAAATCAAACTCCAACTTGGAGGCCGAACCCTAACTTTGGTTACAGAGAACCATCGGCACTTGGCAATCATGCCAACCAGAGATAGTCAAAAGGAATTTAATACCTAAAGAATCCCATAAAAACTATTGATGGAAAATCAAGATATTCTGATCAGATCCTTTGAGTCACAGCCCAAGAGCAAATCACGCATTAAGGATCTGAATTTAGTACCTAAAGAATCCCATAAAACCACAAATTGACGAACAAGAAAAAACTTTGTCTAACAAATCGTGATGAAGAGGCGCAACAGGTAGTCGGCCAAGTGACGAATCTAAAATGCCGATGTACTAAAGAGGAACGAATGGTGTAATTGTAGTAGACCAACCTCCGCCACCGGCTAAGCCCCTGCGCGGGACGAGCCTCGCCGCCTGCGTGGCCGCCGACGAACGGGAGATGGAGAAAGCCGCTGCCTTGATCGCCGCCCGTGCTGCCATTAGTGTCGATCGGTGTCCCTTCCGCTCCCAGAGAGTTACCGAACAAAATCTAGGGTAACTGGATTTCGCACCAGAGTAAATTGTTATTACTACTAAAATATTTTAATTTAATACAAAATCATAATTAAAATGTCTAAATTAATTTATGTGAATCAAACTCAACCCGGTTCAGGTTGATTTTTTTCCGACATTGTACTGAACCGCGCGTACAATTTTCAAAATTTCTCATTTTTTGCGTATTTAATTTTCATAATACCAAAATCATATTATGAAAAATTCATTTCTACTATACTCCTCCTCCTTTCACCGCTCTCTAAAGTTTTTTTTATCAATTTTTTTTTACTTTATTCATTTAAAAATTTATTAATTTTAATTTACGTTATCAATTTAAATCTGAATGCATAAATATATTCAAAAAAAATTCAAAAATATATTAATGTTAATTTAAAATGATTCAAAATTTTCTAAATTTATTCATCAATTAATTTCAAGTAAAATTTATTAGTTGATCTAAAAATTTTTGAATGACTTTAGATCGAAATTAATATATTTCTAAATTTTTTATTAATAATATAAATTAAGAATGATAAAATTTTAAATTATTTGATAAAATTTATTACAAGATTATTATAAAATCTAGAATAATAATATTCACTAATTAACATCATCAATAAATTCCTATTCTTATGACTTTTCTAGTTCAAAAATTATTAAATTATTAAATTTTAAATAGTATAAATCCATCAAACTGTTTGATAAATCTAAATTTTTTAAAATTATTTCATATTAAAATTAATATACTTCTAAAAATTTCTTCAATATATTTATGTCTAATTTAATAACGTAAATTAAGAATATTAATTTTTTAAATAGGTAAATTTAAAGAAAAAAGAGAATTTTGTGAGAGGAAGGGGTATAATAAGAATGTATTATATGATTGTTTTAAAGCTAGTACTTAAGTAAGCAAGCAGTTAGTTAGTAAATATATTTAGTCTGATTAATATTTGAGATGATCAATTTAGTCTATGAATTTTTTTTTTCGCTTATTAAAATAAATCTTAAAGTACTTGTAATGAGTGACTCAATAATTTAATATCCTAAATTTTTTATCCCATTAGAAATAAATATCCTAATATCACAATTAAAATTAAAACATAAATATTTGATAGACTACATAAGCACTCTAGCATCTTATCATTACATCATATCTTGGGTATTATATGATATTTTTTTTTAATTGACACTAAATATCTAAACTTTCACACGATTATTTTTGAGTGATCGGATCAATCTTACAAATTTTTTTTATCGATCATCAAAATAAATTAAAAATATATATATATATATATATAAATTCATCTTAATAATTAACGTTTTCAAATTTATTATTCATTAAAAAAAATCTCTCATAATATATTATAATTAAATTTTAAATATTAAAGAGGTTTTAATTATGACACTCGCACTCTCGAGGGTCACTATACGATTTTGATTTTATAAAATTAAGAAATATTATAGAAAAATTGATTACACATGTACTTTATATGTCTCTCATACTAATATTATTAATATTACGTAAGGAAAAGTAAATTATAAATTTAACTTATAATTGATTTGTCGAATGATTAGAAGAGGATTTTTTTTTCGAGAATATAAATCTGTCGGAAATTGATCCGTTCAGGATGAAAAAAAAAAAATTAATTAGATTGGATAATATTAGATCTGGGACGATCGGTTCGATCCCATGAAAATTTCTCACCGACCACTAAAATAAAAAGTACTAATAAAGACTCATCCAAATAATCAATATTCTGATTGATTCCGAATGAAAATTAGATACATGAAGAAATCTCATCCGTGATTAGTGATTTTTTTTTCAATTGGGCCGGTTCGGTCCGACCTAGATTTTGCTCCGAACCAACATCCGGTCCGATAAGCAGGGAACGGGTCCTCACCGTTTCCATGCTTGTTCTCGATCCAACGGTGACGCTCGGTGCTTGAAATTCCTAGCTGACGAAGGAAATCACCTGCTGCAAGCAAAGTCCGAAGTGGTGTTTACCCATTTCACGCGTCTCGCTCCTCGCGTCGCCGACGATCGGGAAAGAAGCGCCGCCGTCCAGCCGACCGAGTCCCTGACCTAGCTTGCCCCTACTCTGACGGAGGTGCTCAAGAGACGCCGGGAGAAGGTACTCTTGTAAACATCGAGGTGTTTTTTTTGTCTCCTTTTGCTGACTGCAAAGTTGATTTATGGAGGAAAGTTTAAATTTTTGACATGAAATTCACCGTGAATTCGTTTCATCGGTTCCGATCGTGAATTGCCTATCGGACTGAGTGAATTATGAGCTCGTGGTTGACCTGAGCCAATATGTGCACTCTCTGTTTGATGTCTAAAAGGGTCGTCTTCGCCTTCGGGTTGCTTGAATCATGGGGATAGTGCGCTTGTTCTGGTTTGCGAATGTTTGAT
>JBBUKS010397437.1:0-19023 GCA_038050645.1 Hedychium gardnerianum
TTGATTGTTTAGATAACTTATTTTGTGGACTCACTAGTGCTTAGTCAACAGTCCCTGAGGATCAATATTTTTATTACTTGATGACTTAACTATGCACTTGCATGAGACAATAAGAGGGTGAATAGCTCACTTCGCTTCTTGAACTTGATTTGGCAGTGAAAAACTCGAAGATGAACTCCACAATGCTAACTTGGATTTATTTGGTCTCCACCTCCTTGAGGCTAATCCAAGGGTCCGACTTTCTCTCATGGCTTCGCTATGAAAAATCTCCTTCTCAAAAACTTTTTGAAGAAGGAGAAACCTAGTACAATCTCAAGCACACAAGAACAACAAGAACAAGAAATCAAATACAAATAAAATCTTGCTTGCTTGATCTCTTATTGCTTTGAAAAGCTTCTTGTTGACTCAAAAATGTAGCAGCACTTCACCTCAGAATCTCCAAGAACTGGCTTCTCGAACACATCACAAATCCCTCTTTTCTAGGATTTCTCTCTGGCTAAAAAATATCTTCTAATCGATTAGGCTTACCCATAATTGATTATCACGTCAGACGACCATTTAAATACCGATAGAATGGCTCTTTTTTGCCCGTTAATTGATTGGTGAGCCATACCAATCGATTACCCAATCGATTTTGAAGCTTCTATTCATGAGAGAGAAAGTTTCTTAATCGACTGCCCAATCAATTTTCGCACTTTCTGTTCTCTCACGAAAAAGGCCCCAATCTATTGACTTGGCCTTAATCGATTGGTCAATTGATTTGGCAGTCTTTTGTGTTCTCGTGAAATACAATCCAATTGATCACCCTAATCGATTGACAAGGCTGAATTGATTAGGTCAATTGATTTAGCACCTTTCTGTGTTATCGCGAGAAACCTCCCAATCGATTACCCAATTGGCTTGGCCTTAATTGATTCTAAAGCCTTCTGTTCTCACATGAAAACGTTCTTCAATCAATTACTCGAATCGATTGACTTTGGGTCAATTGATTGGGCAAATTGATTGCCCAACCCTAAACTCTAAATCTGACTTTAAGGTTTCTTTGTCTAACTCTAAAGTCATCCATGACTCGTTGGGGTTTCCTGTTGCTTAGATCCAGTCAACCTTGACATGCTCGAGCTTCCTCACTAAGTGTTTGGTTAACCTTTGTGGTACTTGGACTTTTTGTCTCGTGCCAAGTGTTCAGCTCCCAGCAGACCTACCTTGGACTTAACCTAGTTCCCAACTAGGTTTGTCTAATTCCTAACTAGGTCTTCCAATGTCTAACCTCGCTAAGACTTCCATTCCCTAGTTCCCAACTAGGTCTTCCATTTGTCTAGTCCCACTAGGAATTTCATTGCCTAGCCTCTCACTAGGACTTTCATTTTCCTAGTCCCACTAGGTTTTCCACTACCTAGCCCTACTAGGATTTCCAGTGCCTAGTTCCCAACTAGGTCTTCCACTGCCTAGGCCCGCTAGGACTTTTCTATTTACCTAACCTCTAGTTAGGACTTCCAGTTAGGACTTCACATTTTTCTAACCTCCAATTAGGACTTTCACACATCGTCAAGTATCTTGTCAACCTTGACCTACTTGACATCTTTCTCACATATTGTCCAAACATCGAAACTCAAACTCGAGTCAACCCAAGTTTAGTCAAATTAGTCAACCTTGCCCTAAGGACGATTGCACTAACACTGCTAGGTGTCAGTCATGATCTTTTCATAATTAATGATTAATTATGAATGACCAATAGAATTGAAAATCTATTGGGTTACACACACTACAAGTATTTTTCTTTAAGATGTAAAACGAGTTCAAGAATGTGATTCTCAAAGAGTTAAAAAGAGAGAGAAAGAGAATAAGTTTGATTGGACCAGGCAAAGGGAAAATATAGAAATTATTTTTTGAACCGGGAGAAGAATAAACCATGCCTATTAGAGGTGAGTTAGTTTTATATAAATTTATATGATCGGATTAGTTTTATATAAATTTATATGACCAAGTTGGTTTTATATAAATTTATATGACCGAATTAGTTTTATATAAATTTATATGACCAAGTTGATTTTATATACATTTATATGACCAGATTAATTTTCTATAAATTTATGACCAATTTGGTTTTATATAAATTTATATGATCGAATTAGCTTTATATAAATTTATATATCCAGGTTTGGGCTTATGAAGAGATATATATAATACCTCTTCATGAAGAAAGAAAATTAATTGGTTGCAAAATCCAATTGAAGAGTCGCCCCTTCTCCTCTTTTGCCTCCAAACACAAAGAAGTCGCCACCCCTTTTTGTTCACTGCCCTTCTTGTGTCGTCGATCATCTCTAGCCGTCGGCTACCCTTGGTGAAGCCCCCTCCAACCTAACCTTCTCTTGGTTGCAAGGAGTTGGCCGAATTATCCCTTTTGGTCGAAACTTCTAGTTTGACCGAACCTCTCTTTGGACGGCCAATTGTTGGCCGGATCTCTACTTGTGGTTTGCCAACGTTGACTAAAAGAGCTCGAATGACGCGAAAGGCTCGGCCTAATGACTCAACAACTTGATGGCTCGACAAGCCGAATCTCGAATCAGCTCTAACCAACTTATACTGACTCGACAACTCGGGGTGGGATCACGTAAGTGCATCCTACTGACCTAGAGCCAGCCAGATACCGACGGTATCATAAGATGGATCGGTACCGGGCAGACTAGGGTTGAACTCGAAAGAACTAGGCTGACCTAACTTGAGCTCTATCTTGATTTGGGTTTCCATTGACCGAATCTTAGTTCGAGTATTAAGCCTACCATGTGGCACTTGTCCTTCCAACCACATCACAAGCTTTCCCTCAAATCTAGTCGAAGGAGGAAGTAGCCTGACTGACTAGGAAGTTGATGCAGTACTCGGGATGTTGCAGTGCATGGGCTACAATAGTGCTCGGGCGGACAAAGAGCTTGGGTTGTTGCAATACTCTCAGGATGTTGTAGCGCTTGGGCTACTACAGTGCTTGGGCCATTAGAGAGCTCAGGCAGTTGTTCGACACCATCAACCCACTTGAGTTATTGCAATGTTTGGGCTACTACATTGAAGAAAGCTTAGACTCGAGAGTGGACAACGTAGGTGCATCATGCTAACATGGGGTGGGCTTAATACCAACGATATCACTATTGTCAAGGAACAATTATCCGACAAGATCAAAGAAGTCAACCATCATCAAAAGGACTACAAACTTGTTATCAAGAATGAGACAAATACATTAGAACCTAGAAATGGCGACTATGCCTGAGGCAGAGAAGATAACAAGCGACGACATTGTTCTGGATAAAGGAATGTTGGAGGCAACTCTGCCCCTTATAGAGAAGTTTATGTGGCAACTATGTTCCTGATAGAAGAATTTAAGTGGTGACTCTGTCCCTTATAGAAGAATTTATTGATGATTCTGTCCTGACGAAGGAATATAGTAACGATGTTGTCCTTGACGAAGGAATTTTAAGTGGCGACTCAATCTCTAACAAAGGAATTTTAAGTGGTGACCTCATCCCTAATAGAGAAATTTAAGTGGTGACTCCGTCCTTGACGGAGGAATATAGTGGCGACTCTATCCCTAATAGAGGAAATATTTAGAGGCGACCACGTCCTAAATAGAGAAAAATTTAGAGTTGACTCCAACTCTCAAATATCCATGAAGTTGGAGAGAGATAAATGGACTCAATTCTGCGACCCTCGAATACCTATGGAGTCAAGAAGATAAAAATAAGCTCGATCCCATGACTCTTGAGTAACCATGGAATCGAGGAGAGAATAATGAATTCAATCCCACAACCTCTGAATACCTAGGGGGTCGGGGAGAGAAAAATAAACTCAATCCCACGACTCTTGAGTACTCATGGAGTCAAGAAGAGAATAATGGGATTGATCACGTGACCCTCGAATACTCAAGGAGTCGGGTAGAGAAAAATAAGTTCGATCTCATGACTCTCAAATACTTATGGAGTCGTAGAGAGAATAATGAGAAACAAGTGCGCCTTTTGAGAAATCTGAAATTCAGTACCACAGTGGTTTTAATTTTTGAAATGCAACAACACTTTGGTGTTGATCTTTAAAATTCAGCACCACAATAGTTGGCGAGAGGGGTAAAATGGGAAACAAGTGCACCCGTTGGGAAATCTAAATTTAAGTGCACCCTTGATCAATTGCTGAAGAAACATCTTATAAAGCATAAACAGGATCTCTTCACAAATCTCTCAACTTGGCAACTAAAAACTTGTGAACAGTATTAAGAAAAGGGTTGCCTTATCTCTAATATGGGCAACTGAGTTATAGTCCTGGTGAGAGTCAAACAACACTCCCAAGCAATGCAGCATGAAGAATTGTCGTCGGCTCCAAACAAGCCCACCCGATGAGATGAAATCTGAGATGCAAGGGACTAAATCCCCAAACACGGAGCAGAGAAGCCCGCACTCGAAAAGATCGGAGACAAGGTCGATCAACTGACATGTGAGAGGTTTATCATGGAAGGATGTGAACACTTGAACAATGGGGGACACAATAAAGATGAGGCTAACAACCATTCGTCACGGCAACGAATTGAAGTGGATAGCTGAGAGAGGGCAACGACGGAGGAGGTTAGTCATTTAGCATGATTTTGGGAGCCGAGATGTCATTGATACTAGCGGAGGAACGCTTGCTCCCGCTCGCTTTGATTAGACGTCATTGAGCACTTGATGGTGTGGCAGTCCTCCGGTGACCGTTTCCTTTCCCCTTTGACTCTTGATGAGTTGTGGGTTGTGAAGGCGTGGGCTGTCGAGAGCCGCAGATGAAGCCCTAGCGGTTAGGACTGGAGGGGGAGACAGACATCGTGACGAATATGATAGAGTTATGTGGGTAGTCTCAAAACGTAAACTAATTGGATTGGATTGAGCATAGGGAACTCAACTGGATTCCATGACCACCACCATGTTACACCTTGGCTGGACAAGATTTCGTACTCACAAAGAAGAAACTGGAAGGCTATTTCCTTGTCGTTAAGTCATCAGTGTTGGTGCAATCAACCTCAAGGATTTTGATATTTATTTGACAATATGTTTAAAGGAGTCTGATCAAGGTTAACCTAGTCAAGTGAGAAGTCTAGTCAGGTCAAGGCTGACCGAATGATTAGCAAAGGAACAGTCTAGTCAGGTCAAGGTTGACCGAATGACTAGCAAAGGGAAAGACCAACAGATCAAAGGAAATCGAATGCTTGGCAAGTGGAAAAGAACTTTAGGTAGTGAAAAGTCTTAGAAGAGTGAACTCCAAACAACAAAAAAACCCTAAGAAAGTAAATCTTAAGTAGTGAGAAATCTTGAAGAAGTGAACTCTGATTGGACTCATTTCAAATCATGTGAGTTTCTGAGACTGCAAGGAGTCCAACAGTGTCCTCCATTACTTATTTCGGTCTCTCCAAAGGTGTTATAATATTATGCTAGCTTTCAGCTATAATGTAGGCCTGATCTCCGGGAAATCAGACCCATGTTGGGCCTGATCTGAATCAAACCATACCCATGGTAGTACAAACCAGCATCATCAGTGGTATTAATGTATTAAGCTATGGTACTGATTTTTAAAAATCAACACCATAATAGTTATTGCATGCATGCAAAAGTGAGAAGAGAAGAAGAGAAGAGAAATTGCAAGCATAGGAAAAAAGGATAGAGAAGAGATAAACAGAAAAAGTCAGATTTGGCAGAGGGATAGAACGGGAAGGCCAGGAAAAATCAATGCGCCCTTTGGAGATTATCAAAGTATGATGTGCCCTTTGGTAATTATCAAAGTATGGTGCACCCTTTTGATAAATTCTCAAACCTATGTGCACCCTTTGATAAATTCCCAAAACTCCTTGATCCCGCCTAGAAACGCCGACGCGTGACTCGCTGGTGTGCTGGCACTGAGGTTGACTATCGTCGCCTATCTCCAGGCAATCAAAAGAATTTTTATGAAAAGTGTCTGCACCTCCACCTGGAAAAAAATAGGAGGGAACGTTAGAATGACAACCAAGAAGTTCCCCGGCGTAGTCACTCCGACGCTCAAGTCAACTGAGGTGGTAGGAAGAAGATGAATAGTAACTAGGGTTTGTAGAAATGTATGTGCGCGTACCTTAACCTACTGGAGCAGATGACCTTTTATAGGTTTGGGAGACCTCGCCCTCCATGTCCTTCCCCTTCCCTATTTAATAGAGGTATTTTCCTATTTACGTGGCTATTTATTCGGAGTAATGGGACAACGTTCCTCACGTTTTCTGGGGATAACACCGATAACGCCCACGTTCTCGAAGGGATAATATCTTATCGGTTCCGGAAGGTGCGGGAGGTAATTATAGTTACACTGTCAAATAGCCAAGATTTCGGGAGCCGAGGAGGCTGTTGTAGCTGTGAACCGAGGGAGCCTGTTGTAGCTGGGAGATGGGGAGCCTGTTGTAATTGGGAGTTATAGTCAGGATACGGGGAACCTATTATAGTCGGGAGACCGGGAGTCTATTGTAGCCGGGAGCCTGTTATAGCATGAGTCGGGGAGGCTCTTGTCTTTGGACTACCGTCTCTTCTACTAAATTGACTCACGTACCACGTGGCCCCCTCGATCACCCCCTGTATCACATACCTCCCCTTCAAGTCCAGTCGAAGGAGGCGCCACTCCGATTGACTGGACAGATGTATGATCAATGTGGGCGGCCACGTAGTGTTCTTTTGGACTTAACCCGAGATTTTGCATTAAATACGGGATTTTGATATCATTAACCACAACCACGCCTTTTTAAATGCACACCCCACGCAATCTGTCTTGGTTTCCGGGCTTGGGTACATCACCATGCTACCGAGATTGCGTCGCATTAATGTGATGTGACCCTCTGCGAGGATAACGAGTGGTCGCCGGGATTGCGATGATTGCAAATATTATAGTCTTATCTATACGCCTGATCCAATGACCGAATATTCATCCCGCCCTTTTGATAGTAGGTTTTTGAAGGTCAGGATTGAGCGAGTGCGATATATATAGGTCCTTCAATAGGATGCCCTTATCCTTCTCGTGTGATTTCTGTCTCCGTGTTCGCTGTCTGCCTTTGTTTCGTCTCTGATCACTCATGTTCTTCGTTCTACTTTATAAGTTTCCATCCATCCTTTTTTTCGACGCTTAGCTTCTTTAATTTCCCTATTTTCCATAGAAATGGTTGCTGGTCCTTCGTCTTCCTCCTCTTGGTATAGGTCAATAGAATGAAGTTTCTCCAATGGCTCTTTAGATAGGTTAAGGACAACCTATAGTATCCCGTCCAACCATCTTCTGAGGCTGCCTAATGGCAATGACCATCCCAACCGCCCTCCGCTGGGATACCTCACTTTCTTCAGGGGGCAGTTGGCGAATGGGCTATGATTCCCCATTACTCCTTTTTTCTCCGAAGTGTCTTAATACTTTCGCATTCCCCTATCCCAATTGAACCCGAACTCCTTTCGAATTCTAACTAGAGTTTTTATTCTGTTCCGGTTATATGACATTCCTCTCTCTCCTTGTGTCTTTTATTACTTCTTTTACCCTAAAAAAATGGATGATGTGGTATTTTTCTTTTCTACCAGAACAGGGGTTAACCTTCAGAAACACCTGTCTTCCTCTCATAAGGGATGGAAACCCCAGTTCTTTTTTGTAAAACCCCCTAGTCCTATGTCTTGGCCAACTCGATGGCAATCTCAGCTGCCTGAGTTGCCCTCTTTGAAGAACCACCATTTGGAGCGAGGTTTTCTCCAAATTTCTGAAAAAATGAAGGACGAGTTTTGATAGCACCTCACTGCTTGAGGAGAGTTTGTTACATTTATTTGGGCTAAGTCCTATCTCAACTCCTCTATGGGCTCCCTTTGGTAAAATTATGTATTCCTTATATCTTTGGTTTCTAACTGGAAATTATATTTTTCCCGTGCTACCATGCTGCAAGTGGCTCTGAACAAGGCAAGACTCCCTTCAGCGAAGGACTTGGAGGCGCGTAGGGTCGAGCTTGTCGACCTAACTGTAAAGGATGCACGTCGACAAGAGGGGACCTCTCGTGTCGTATCGTCAATCCTGACAGGAGTGACAGGTCCTTCCCCGGTAGTATCCTCAGCCGCCGAACTGCCCATCATCATTTCGTCGATTGCAGAAAGAGTAGCTTCCGATGAATCAGGGACCCCTCTAAGGATAACCCGCAAAAAGTATCATTCCTCAACACGCAGTCCAGTCCAGTCGTCTCCACAGCTGGATCCAATTCCAATTTCGCCTTCAAGAACCCGAACCTTGACTCCTACTGGATCAACGACTTCCCGAGTCAGGGCCAGGACTGACAGTGGGCCCATTCTTCGGCCTATTCATCTCCCAGCCTTGCCGCCCGAGTCGGAGAACCGCCTATCCGGGGGTAATTCTACCTCTCCTCCTGTTGCAACGCCCCTGTCAGAGGGCCGGACCAGGGCTTCACCCGTCGGAAGGGAGGGTCCATCACACCGTCGTGCTCCCCTAGCTCTTCCAGCCGTCGAGAGGCAAGGAGCCTGTGGTTGCCATGGAGGAGGCCTCCCTGAGAGGAGCTCCAGGGGATGCCCGGTTAGAGATTGTTCTTCATGGTCCTATGGCGACCAGGTGGAAAGCTGGAGAGGAGGCGGCTAGGGACTTACCCTTCAGGGGTCTAGTGGAGGAACTTATAGCGACCGGGGATGAACACCTATCCAAACTGATGGTATTTGGACAACGCTTTAGTGAACTGTGGTAAGGGCGCCGGGAGATGATTGCCTGAGTGGCAGAATTGGAAGTGTAGCTGGCGTTAACCCCATCCCCGGACCTTGTGGTTGGCCTGCGGACCACAGTAGATGAAACCTGGGCGAAAATTGCCCGACTGAAGGATTTAGTTGGTGATTCCGCCTCTACTCAGGCGGAGTTGGCCCGGATGAAGAGGATGAACGCGGACCTATGCACAGAGAAGATGCAGGAGGACCACAACTTGAGCACTGAAAAGTGGCGGGTCGATTCTCTGGAGCTCGAGGTGCGAGCCTTGAACGAGACAAGAAAGAAACTGCTAAAGAGGTTGAAGAGGAGAAGGGAGGTGTCAAGGACCTCCGTAGAAATCTGGACGAAGAAATTGGTGGAAGCGTGAGCCCAGGCAGTTACAGCTCGAGCTGACTTGGAGGCTGGCCGGGAGATACTTGTATCGCACAATGTGGAGCTGAGGGCAACTCGGGCCTCACTCAAGTCATCGCAAGAGCTAGTGGAGGTCTGCATGGAGGAGAAAGAATCCCTCCGAGCTGAGGTAGAAGCCAAGGCCGAGGTGGTGGCGACCCTACAGGCAACGATGGAGTCAGCAAGAAAAGACTCAGAAACTAACCAAGTTTTGGCGGAGACCCGACTGCAAGAACTGGCAGCCACCCATGCAACCACGAAAACGGCTAAGCCTGAGCTTCAAAAGTATCAAGGCAGGGAGGAAACCCGTTGGATTGTAAAAAAAAAAAAAAGAGTTCCTACGGTCAGAGAAATTCTACAACATGGTCGCACACCGCTTCCTCCGGATGATGCAGCACGGAATAGACGGTACTCTCTGAAAGCTGAAAGATGGTAGTCATCTCCCTGTTGACATGCCCCTGCCTTCCATCAGCCGGAACAAGAAAATCGACAATCTTCCTGCCGAGGACACAACAAATTTTACTTGAATCGTTTATATAATGTTGTGGCTTTTTCAGTCCTCTCGCCTAAAGGGGTCCCTGCAATGTACTATCATCTTATTTTTATGAATTTAAAACTGCTCCTTTATGAATATGTATGTTTCTCCTTGCCGTAGAGACTTCCATTCCCGACTATACTATAAATGGGGGACTTCTAAATAGAACTCCGAATGAGGCGAAGGGATCGAAATTGCAGCCGAGATTTCGATCCCGACTATGTCCAAGTTGGGAGAGTTTGGGCCCTTCAAATGATAGAGGCGTTACAATGCGATATCATAGCCAGGAAAGCTCGACCCCGACAATGCAGCGGTCGAGGGAGGTTAAGCCCTGAAAAGGACGTGGCGATACGATATAGGCTCGACCCTTGGGCAAAGGTAAGGTTGATATCACAGCCAGGATCTCAACCCCGACTATGTCCATGTCGGGGGAGTTTGGGCCCTTCAAAGGACGGAGGCGTTATGATGCGATATCATAGCTGGGAAAGTTCGACCCTGAAAATGTCGCGGTCGGGGGAGGTTGAGCCCTGAAAAGGACGTAGCGATACAATATATGCTCAACCCTTGGGCAAAGAGGAGGTTAATATCGTAGCTAAGATATTGACCCCGACTATGTTCAAGTCGGGGGAGTTTGGGCCCTTCAAAGGATGGAGGCGTTACGATGCAATATCGTAGCCGAGAAAGCTCAACTCTGACAAAGCCGCGGTTGGAGGAGGTTGAGCCCTAAAAAGGACGTGGCGATATGATATATGCTTAACTCTTGGGCAAAGGGGAAGTTGATATCGTAGCTAGGATCTCGATACCAACTATGTCTAAGTCGAGGGAGTTTGGGCCCTTCAAAGGATGAAAGCGTTACGATGCGATATCATAGCCAAAAAAGTTTGACCCCGACAATGTCGTGGTCAGGGGAGGTTGAGCCATGAAAAGGATGTGGCGATACGATATAGGCTCGACCCTTGAGCAAAGGGGAGGTTGATATTGCAGCTAGGATCTCGACCCCAACTATGTCCAAGTTGAAGGAGTTTGGGTCCTTCAAAGGGCGAAGGCGTTACGATACGATATCGTAGCCGGGAAAGCTCGACCCTGACAATGCCGTGGTCGGGGGAGGTTGAGTCCTGAAAAGAACATGGCGATACGATATAGGCTCAACCTTTGGGCAAAGGGGAGGTTGATATCGCAGCTAGGATCTCAACCCCAACTATGTCCAAGTCGGGGGAGTTTGGACCCTTCAAAGGGCGGAGGTGTTACGATGCGATATCGTAGCCGGGAAAGCTCAACCCCGACAATGTTGCGGTCGGGGAGGTTGAGCCCTGAAAAGGACATGGGGGTACCTTAATTCTGGGAAAAGAGATGTTTTTGCATTGTAAGAAGAAAAAAGTATAAGATTGCTTTTAAGAAAAAATATTTTGCCAAAGATATTATGAATAATAGGGCTTCAAATGGTTAGCGCTCCAGCGTCGGTCGAGATCTTTGCCTTTAGAGTCCCGTAGGTGGTAAAACCCCGAGTCCAACTTGCGAATGACCCGAAAAGGACCTCCCCATTGCGGCTCCAACTTGCCATTATCTCCTATAGGTTTAATTATTTTTTTCAAACCAGGTCCCCGACTTGAAAGGAATGGGGGATGACTCGCTTGTTATAGTTCTACCGCATCCTTTGTCGGTACGCCATGAATCGAGTGGCGGTCTTTTCTCGAGTTTCCGTAATCAAATCGAGATCGAGAAGATGGAGACCCTCGTTGTCTTGCCCTTGTGCTACTCGTCGAGTCAATTTTTCTACAATTTCCACCGGAACTAAGGCTTCTCCTCCATAGACTAAGTGGAAGGGAGTTATTCCCGTGCTTTCTCGCGGGGTGGTCCGATAAGACCATAGGATGTTGGGTAATTCGTTTTCCCAACTTCCCTAGACGTAGTCCAGTTTGATCTTGAGTCCTCGGACTATTTTCCGATTGACCACCTCCACTTGTTCATTGCTTTGGGGATAAGCCACTTATGTGAAAGCTTACTGGATACTAAATTCCTCACATCATTCCTTCAACCGGCGGCTCTGAAACTTCCGGCCATTGTCTGATACCAATTTATGTGGTATTCCGAATCGACAAACAAGGTCCTACCACAGGAACTTCATAATCGCCTCCTCTGTTATTCGGGCAAGTGGGACCGCTTCTACCCATTTGAAAAAATAGTCGACGACGACCAGAAAAAACTTCATCTGTTGGAGTCCGACTGGGAAGGGACCTACAATATTCATTCCCCATTGGTCAAATGGGAAAGATACGGTAGAAGTCTTCAAGAACTCTGTCGGACGGTAGGAGAGATTCTGGTGCTTTTGACATGTGATGCAAGCGGCCACGAATCGAGCAGTATTTGCTTGTAAAGTTGACCAAAAATACCTGGCCAACAACGTCTTTCGGGCCAACATCCACCCTCCAATATGATTCCCACAAATCCCTTCATGGATCTCTCGCAGGACATAGTCGGCGTCCTCCAAACCCAGACACTTTAGCAGATGCTATGATCACCAACTAGCCAAGATTATCAGCTCCAAGAGGTGCGGGAGGTAATTATAGTTACACTGTCAAATAGCCAAGATTCCGGGAACTGAGGAGACTGTTGTAGTCGGGAGACTGTTATAGCTGTGAGCCGGGAAGCCTGTTGTAGCCGGAAGACAAGGAGTTTGTTGTAGCCGTGAGCCAGAGAGGTTGTTGTCTTTGAACTGTCGTCTCTTTTCCTAAATTAACTCACGCATCATGTGACCCCCTCGATCACCCCCGTATCACTCTCCATCAAAATCATTAATTAAATAATCAACAATACTTTTGAAGTCCTTGTCTATGGTCAATATGGATCTATTTGTCTCCATTTATTCCTCCGCCTACTTGGAAGCCTCCTCGCTCCGTCAATTTAACAACTTGGGCTTTAATATTACTTATCGGGGATAATGTTATCGGTACTACTAAGCTATCACTAATATCTTTGATTCGTATACAATCACTCTCGTCTACTTGGGCTTGAGGTGGTTTCCTCCACAAAGTTCATATTCAAGAAACATAGACATTCTGATTTCCTAACTCAGTATCCAATATTATCAGTTCCGCCCGACCATTAACTATCCCGATAAGCGTGTGGTTAAATTTGAAAACTAAGGGGTTAAATGATAATTTGTAAACTAGGGAAGGTGGCGTACGAATTTTTGATAACCCTTGGGTGCATCACACACTGAAATGTCCAGTCCTTTGCATCGTCATATTTGAGATGAGCACAAATAAGTTTGGATATTCCGTTAAAATCGTATCGAATTAAATTTATCAAATCAAATTAAATTATTATTGTTTTTATAAATCGAACCGATCATATTTTTTAATATAAAATTGAATCGAATTAAAAACATATCAATTTAATCAAATTTTCTAATTATAATTAAAAAAATTTAGTTAGGTTTAATAAAATTTTGATTTCGATTTAAAAAAAAATAATTTAAAATTTTGATTCGACGAAAAATTCAATTTATTCAATCTATTCGATTAATCGAATAAAAAATTTCAAAACTGAATTAACCGATTTTTTTTTTTTTAAAATCAAATTAAATTTTTAAATTCGATCGATTTGATTGATTTATTCGGTTTTAACCAAAATTTTACTCATCCTAATCACGAAGCCTATCGGTATGGACCCAACTCATTTGTTATTACTGCCAGATCATTTGAAATAAATAAATAAGACTAACGATAACCAGGATTTAGCAATTTTTTATTTGTTATTAGGCTGGAAATAATTTTATTTTTTTTAAAAAAATAACTAAAGCGTACTCTTGAATGCGGGTAGTTAGTTAATATAAAATGCAAATTGCAAATAGTTTGACCTTTTAATCAACATGCTTTGTAATCCAGCCTTAAGTTATGATACAAGAACACCTTGCGCCACCTCTGAAGGAGTTTGAATGCCTTCATTAACAAGTAAAAGCATCAGTGGTAGCATAAACCTGAATGACGCTATACCTTATATGATCAAGGTGGCATGTACTTAGTCTCCTGTTAGCGCGCGGGGTTTGTGATGGATCGTCAACAGAGACATCGAAGTTTGGGAAATGGCTCGAACCAAGCCCATATTTGCCGTCAAAGTTGGTGCATGCCAATGGTCGCCCGTCCCAAACACGATCTTGTTCTTCAATGTTATCTTCCTTGTAGTAGGAAGACTCATCACTCGTTCTGAGGGAGAATCTCGGACAACGCTGCAATTGTAAACGTCGGTACTGTCAGAAATGGATAGACACTATAACAAGGTCTTCGATTATTGGTTTGCACCTACACGGAACACCAACTAAAACGTTTTTTATTGCCCAAATAGAATTGTGGGAATAATGCAGCAAGGTAAAAACAGATAATTTTTTCTTCCATTTGTATTTTTAATCTAGATATTCAACTTGTGTCGATTAATCCTAGAAGTGTATGGTTCAACCTCACTCTCCGCACACCAAGTAAACTAGAGAAGCGCGAGAGGCTCTTGACATAATACCCCAGCATCACGAGTTATTTGAGCACCGCAGACATATAATATGCATAATATGATAATTGAACTCTCATTACATAGAACATCCGGTCTCTTACCATCTCACTATACCCTGGGGCAAATAATTTTTTCTTCAAGAACCAACCCAGAGAAGTTCATGAGAAATTAAACAAGTACGGATTGTGTACAAGATATATATGGAAATGTTTGAATTAGAGAGAATATAAGTAATATAAGGGATAACAAGCTCGCTAAGATAATTCGAGTAACAAGAGAGAATAGAGATTACTTTATAGGTCCCAGCCAACCTTTCATCCCGAAACTTAATAATAAATAATATATTCATAAAATAACTTAGACAAACCTAGTAATAAACAACTCATTCTCTTAGAATAACTTATTCTCCTAAAACAACACTAATAAAAAACAATTTTTTACCAACTCAAACCTAATTATAAAAGTAAGCTCCAATTACTGCATAATTCTCTCAAATCAAAGAATGGAGAAGATAGATTTGACTCTAATACTTTGTTTATTCGGAGGCGCGGATGAAGAAGGAAAAAGAATCCACCATGGAAATGTGTCCCTCGGAGGAAGGGGAACGAAAAAAATAGAAGTAAACGAGAAGGGAAAGGAAAGGAAAACAGCAACAACGGCGAGGTCGCAAGGACGAACCTCACTTGTGGCAAGGTCGCGAGGTCGGACCTCGCCCGCGACCTCGCGGCGAAGTCACAAGGCCGGACCTCGCCCCGAGAGCTCACCACAAGGTCGTGGCCTCACGGCTTGTCCGCAACGCTCGCTACCTCACGCCTCGTCCGTGACGCTCACTACCTCATGCCTCACCCCGTTGTTGGTGTTGGGAGCACAACATTTAATCCAATGTTTTGATGTATGACTAAGGTTAAAGTTATGTATGGTGAAATCTAACAAATTAATGTCAAGTGTGCAGGTGTAAGTAATTTGACCAGTGAAAAGTCCTAATGAGTGAAGTTGTATAGCTAAAGTCTTGGTTGGGAACCAAGCAAGAAAAAATCCTAGCTGGGAGCTAGGTGAATGAAAAGTCTTAGTGAGTAAACCTAGGCGGCTAAAGTCTAGCTTGGGAACCAAGCAAAAAAAATCCCTAGCTGGGAGCTAGGCAACTGAAGTCTTGGTTAGGAACCAAGCAGTGAAATTTCTAACTAGGAGCTAGGTGATTGAATCCCTAGTGAATGAAGTTAGGCAAGTAAGAAAATTCCTAACTGGGAGCTGAGTGAACAAAGTCCAAGTGTGTGGAATCAATGGGAGCTGATTGCTTGGCAAACAAGTCCAAGTGTGTGGAATCAGCTCCCTGATTGCTTTGCAAATAAATTCAAATGGAATCAACTGGGAGTTGATTGCTTGGCAATCCAAACTAGATGGGTCAAAATCTAGTCAGGTAAAGTGCGAGTAACTTTAAATCATATATCCTACTCATTACGTGTAAACAACTGCAGGGAAGCGGTTCGACGGTTCCAGACGACCAAAGGGAGTTTGAGGCGAGTATCGATGATAACTCTCGACGAGTGAAGTCAGAGGGTCCAAGAGACTATAGCTTGGTCGGGACGACCAGAGTGTATGGGTGACTGGAGAAGATCCCAAGCGATCAGGCAATAGCATTATTGACAACCTTAGCAAGTTGGGTCAAGATCATATTGGACCCCTCTACAGTTGATAGGGGAACCCCCAGTCGATCAGGTAGCATCGTTATCATTATCTATCAGATAAAAGTTATAGTCACGTCAGCACCTATACAGGCGACCGGAAAGGCTCCAGGCGATCGAACGAGTTCTATAAAATAGGGTTTCGAGGCAGAGGTTGATAGCAACTCATCAAAACTCATTCGTGACTTCTCTTAAGCTTCAATGCTCGTGCTCTAGTGCTCTCTCGCTTTTTATGTTGCGACACGCTGCAACCCGCGCTTCATTTTCGAACCCCTAGAGTAACATTTTAATTTATTTTTGTGTTGCCTTATTTATTGCAATTTATGCTTAACTTTTTAGATTCTTTTTCAGTAAGATTTCTCCACCTAGGAGAAATTAGAAATAAGAATCATATTTTATAATTGTTGTGCGTGTCTATACTTTTGTTTTGGTTGGTCTACTGCTTGCATACTTAATCTTAGTTGAATCTTTTTGCATACTTACATTAGTCTAGTTATATTGAATCAGTTTCTAAGTTATATTTATTTTTGTTGTGCTACTTTGATTAATTCACCTGTTTCAGTTATTTTTATTTAAATATATGCTTGTAAAATTCGTAACGCTATTCACAACCCCCTCTAGCATCGAGTTCGATCCTACACCCGTGACCTCACCGCTCGTTGTCGAGTAACCTGAAAGCGGTCGAAGTGAGAAGGAAGGACTGATGAAAGCATTCCGTCAGATTTTGGGTGGACGAGAAAATATATCAAATTTGATCAAAATCCATTCGTCGTTACTGTTTTAAATAAGTAAACAACCGAAAGTACCTCAACTGATTTGGAATCCATTATTTATATGATCCATGCCTCCAAGTAAACAGGACATAAATGAGTTGTCTGCATCTTCCTTTGATTGTCCTTTTCAATGAGCAAAACTTGTTGCAGAAGTTATTGTAGTTTTGGCTTTCAAAGAACAAAGTTTATTCATTATTGTTTCCAGTGTCCCTTCCAATGAACAAGAAAATGTGATTGAACATGATTTCAAAACTTGTCAACGACTCCACTATGGCCTTGGACTATATAGAAAAGTTAGATATGCAAAGGTGGAGACTCAGATACCTTCGAATAAATAGTATGTCTTCTATCTTAAAAATGAGGATAACACTTAAGCTCACAAGTTAAAATAATAAGCATTAGGATTATTTTTTCCCATGATATGATTTAATAAAGGACAAAAAGGCTTTTTGAGGAGTTTTTATAGACTATTTGAGTTTATGAATGCAATAGGAGAATCAAGTATATCACCATGCATATTTTTCTAGTCCAACTCAGTAAAAATCTTAATGTGGTACACAAGTTAAATAATAAGCATTAGGTTTATTTTTTTCCCACAATATGATTTAATAAAGTGGACAAGAAGGCTTTTCGAGGAGATTCTATAGACTATTCGAGGTTGTGAATGCAATAGGAAAATCAAGTATATCACCATGCATATTTTTATGGTGTAACTTCGTAATGGATGCAAAATGGCAAGAAAAATCAACTCTCGACACCATCTTTAAAATCACAAGTAACTACACAGAGATGCATACTACTAGAAGTCTTAATAGAGTTGTTGGTTATCAAAAGGATAGCTCGTGTTCTTGTCTTGTTATGCCTTTTCGGTTGAATTTACTCTTTTAGTCTTCATAGTAGTATGAACGAGTCGTAAATATGAGTAACAGTCAGTTAATAATATTTTGAACATTCATTGAAGTGAAGTTATCCAAGGATTCTTCTAAGCAAAGTCCAGGGTCAGACCTGACTTAAATGTTCTTTGTTTTACAGAGAATGGTCACTAGGTGAAATTGTGGTGTTGCATGTATTATGGTTAATAGTGATGTTTCTCAAAGGGACCAAAACATCATAAGACACCTTTTTGGAGAAAATAATGTGGTTCAATATGGGATGTTGCTGGATGAGCGAATCAAGCTTTTGATGATATGGAACAAGATGTTACAACTTGGCCAAGCGGCAAAGAGAAAGAACTAATAGACAAAATCAAGATTTAGATATAATACCACTTGATAGAGCACCAAAACTAACAAAATCACAGTGAGGACTAAAATGTTATTAAATTGAAAGATTAATTAATAAGAGAGCACTATAAAAAAAAAATCATCAATTAGCAACCAATTTTTGGGACGAAAAAAATTCGTCGTAAAAATACAACAAAATTAGTGACGAACCATAAATCGACACAAATTAGCAACGAAATTAATTTTTGTCGCAAAATAGCAACAAAAGACATTCGTCGCTAAAAATATTTTTGGCACAAAATTCGTCGCCAATTAGCGACGAATTTTTAATTTTTCGCCAATTGGCGACGAATTCCATATTCGTCGCAAAATTGGGGACGAATATTAAATTCATTGCAAAATTTAGATATCGGGATCCATAATTTGGCTACAAATTTATTATTTGTCGTCAAATTCAACGACGAATGTGGAATTCGTTGCTGAATTAGCGAGAATGTGGAATTCGTCGCTGAATTTATTCTTTCCCACCCTGTGCCTCTCGCCAAATTCAGCAACGGCGACGAATGTGGAATTTGTCGCCAATTCGTCGCTAAATTTGGGGATCTTAAATCCCTCCTAACCCTAAATTCGATCTCTCACCCGCACACACGAACGCAAGCGACGCCGATCCTCCGGTTTCTCTTGCACCGCCACCTCGAGCTTTTTTCCTTGGCCACCTCCACCTGCCACGCCGCGGGGCGCCGCCATAAATATCTCCCAGTCCACC
The DNA here is from genome assembly GCA_038050645.1 of Hedychium gardnerianum. Lineage (NCBI taxonomy): Eukaryota > Viridiplantae > Streptophyta > Magnoliopsida > Zingiberales > Zingiberaceae > Hedychium > Hedychium gardnerianum. The sequence continues at coordinate 18,615 of JBBUKS010397437.1, forward strand.
CCCTCGTTTCGATCTATCAATTAGTTTCACCTCTATTTTTGTCTTCGTCAAAGCGAAGGAGTGATCCGAAGGCTACAGATTTTGAGGAAGTTTTTTTATTGATTTTTGGATTCTTTTTGTTCTTCGCGTTTGATCAGAGTGGAAGGCTTTCCTGGGAGATATCGCGGTCCACATGGGCGAGTCGGAAGAGGTTCTGAAGTCTGAGAGCCCTAGCACTGTAAGAATTGTTTACTCTCGCTGCTGCTCATTTGATTCATAGTCATCTTCTTTCCTTGTTGTTTAACTTGATCTTCGTGAATCGTGAGTATTAGGATCTTTCAGGTAGAAATTTAATGGATATTTTTGTTTGAATCGGAATAATGTTTAATTTTAGGTTTTCCTTGATTCGTGCCCAGTTCTTGCTTTTTGC